>CM035165.1:35077413-35302831 GCA_020205615.1 Panax quinquefolius
CATATTGTTCCTATCATGGCCTACAAAGACATCGAACAGATTCTTTACGCTCTTTTTCCATGATACGAAACATCGTCCTACGATCCAGCATGCACCAAGTTAAGTCCTTGAATTGGACTGGATAGTAAATAACTCGATCCTGAGCCCTAACAATCATTGTATTAAAAACATAGTCCATCTCACTCATCTTAGCCTTCTTTGCCTCCACCTCTTTTTCAGCTACATCTGTACGCTGGGAAGCCTCCTCGTAAGCATCTTCAGCTCTGGTTCACTTGGCGAACTCATCTCTCAGATCACCCTTCAACTTCTCATTCTCAGCCAATAATTGCTCCTTCTGACTCTTTGTCTGAACTAAATTCCACTCCATATTCCCAAGACGTCCATCAAGATCCTGTATTTCCTCATCTTTCTGATCTATAATGGTCTGACATTCATCTACCAACTCCTCAAACTCTCTAACTCTATCTTGTAGCTCTATATTACGGTCGTATATCTCATCATACATCGCAACTGCAATAGAGTTCGGTGGGAACTTTTCTTCCTCCTCTTCCTCATTTGTCTGTGGAAGCTCCACAGGATCCTCCTCATCCATCTCTACCTCATCCTCCTGATCAAACTCAGGCTCATGCTCCTGACTCTCGACAGTTATCAACGGAGGTGGCTCCCTCCGAATCAACTACTCCCGGACGACATGGATGTCTCGAGGCTCCTCCCCTCTAGGAACACGAGGTTCCTTTTCCCCAGCCCGACTAGATTCTCTAATATCAGTCATCCTGACAACAAAAGTTTAAGTTTTAATTACTAATCGATACTCGCGAGCACATAAGTATATCACATAAGCACATAAAAATCTTTTATTATTTTTAATGAATTCCTTAATTCATTCCTTAGAACTCGACAAAAGTTTATCACCACTATGTTCTCAATCTTCCATAAGGGTACTACCTAAGGTTTTTCCCCCACCTAAGGTTCATAACCTATGGCTCTAATACCAACTTGTGACATCCCCAAATCCTGGTACTCAAATTTCCCACAAATTTGGTGTTTACTCTCCAGAATAACACATCTAACTACCCATAAATAAATAAACTAATAAATGAAATAGAAATCCTCCCAATAAAGGGTTACAACATCTTAAACAGATCAATCCCAGGTTATCTAATCTTAATACATCAAATGCGAAAACATCATAAACAAATAAGTCTTAAACATAACATCATAATTCTTAACAATAACATTCTCAAATAATAATAAATAAGTCTTCATCACTTGTTTACTTTGCCTTTGCCCTTACTGGTAGATGACTCATCAAATCTTTCAACCTTAGTTGCAATGTTATCATGCAATAGTGAGCAACAATTTTCCACTAGTATAACAATAATAATAATGATAACATGCGAGTAAACAATGGATACTGGAATAATAGAAAGCTCTGCTTTTGAATCAAGATAGAAAACAAGAATCAAAAGTACATCTGAGGGTCACAAGACCAAGAACTATGTCCCAAGTTATCAAGTATTTCTATTTTAAACCTTTAACAGTCGTAAGACTATATAGACATTACTTCTCGTACTTAGGGGGATCAACCCTTAGTACCATGTATGTGCACAACATCTCAACGCTAACGCGTAATATAATCCCCTAATAATAGGGTTGTTCATATCAGCTTTAACATTAGAGTCCGCACCAAAGGGAGTTTGGTTTGGATTAACTTTGAGGGTAATTTAGAGTCCAATAATCATCAACTAAGGATTAGTCGAATCAATGGGGATTAACTAGCCTTTCAAGGTTTCAACATGATAATGCAATCGATATTTAAATCAAAGATTGAATTTCAACTCTATACAATTGAATGAGCATTGTATAACAGAAGTAATACTTCAAAACAACTAGGACATTTTATTTGGAATCATGAACTTGAATGATTAAGTTTGAACATTTCAAAATGAAACTTGCTCAACAATAATAAGGCTTAAGAACTTGCTCAATGAAAGCTTAGAGTTATAGAACTTGTGTAATTGTAATTGAGATAGGGTAAAAAAAACTTGCCTCGTGCGTAAATTATACGTTTACTATTCACGTTCCTCAATTTAATCCTACATACCATTTACATTCACAATACCAATTAATCATAACATATCTAGCATCATGATTAAATTCTCTTTTAACTTAACTTAACTTTAAGTCTGATTATATTAATCAAATCACAAACATTAGTTCTTAAACATGTCATTAAACATCATAATTAACGAGTTTAAACACATATACAACTCATCAATTAATCATGTAAAACCATCATTGACATGTACATGATCATTACATTATCATGTTCATTAGGTAAGGTTTGAATTACCATTTCTGGACTTATACAATTAAACAGATTTTTCGAACATTTATGCTAAGAAATGGCTGTTTGCATTTAGAGAATGAACTAGAAGTCGGACGCTGCATGGCAAATCGAATGACTTTCTTGCACACCAATTAAGCTTCAACGAGCGTTGCAGTGCTCAGTCTGGCGGCATTTGCGCCTGCTTTATTCTCTCGAAACAGACATCATGTGGCGCCCCACGACTCCACGTCAGAATCGTTAGGGGCCTCTGCAACGCCTTGTTTCTTCATAGAACAGGCGTTGCGGCACCGCGACCCATTGAGACACAGATAGAGCTCGCGAAGAACATAGAAAAAGTCAAATTAGGCCAAAACTTCGTTCAAACAATAAATTTAATACTACCCATAAGTTCTGAACTTTACAGAAATGTCTCACAACAATTGTAGCATGATTTTAACAACATAAATCAAATAAACAACAAAATTTAAAGCCATAAATTCAATGCTTTTGTGAAAAATTCTATTTTTGACATTCTTAACGAAATCAACTGCCACGAACTCGTTTTTCAAATAAATCAGTCCATACAAGTTTCGTTCTTTTTGTTTTTACATGTATAAACATAATTAATCATCAATTTACCTTTTAACACACAATTTAGGCATCAATTTTTGTACATATAGGCCATATTCAAATATATTTCTCTGTAAACTTCAAAACTCCAATTTAAACATAATTTCATGGATTAACTCACCCAAAATCGTTTATAAACATTATATATTAGATTATACATGCATATTAATGATTACAAACAACTTTTCAACAATTTAATCATGAAACTCAACTAACAGAGAACTTAAATATACGTTCATGGAGAAAACCTAAAAAACATAAATTGAAACTTGGGATTAAGAAATTACCCTTGATTGATTGTTTGGATTAGTAGAAAATGATAGAAACTCCTTTAATTCTCCAACTTCTTCTTCTTTAATCTCACAATTCTCTCAAATTGTCTCATTTTCTGTGTTTACTTCTCTGACTTGTTTTCAAAATAACTGACAATTGAATAATATAAATATACATATAATATTAACTGATACAACATGGTGTCAATTAACTTAACTGCACCAATGTTCATAAGGCCACGTTTGGCTATCCTTTAAAAACTTTTCTCCATTTATTTTAATTAACTTATTTATTATATAATTTATTCGTCACACTTTAATTAATCAAATTATATTATTTAAATTCAATTAAATAAAAGCCAATATTACTCATCAAATCACCACATAATTAAAATTATTATTTATTAATTATGAAAATCATTAAATCTCTAATTAATTATTAAATTAATTAGAACAACACTATAATTATTAAACAATTCATTTAATTTAATTCTCCCAATTAAATTCACACTTTGAACTATAAATTAATCCCACATTAATTTAATTAATGTAACACATTTAATTAAATTAATCTACCACAATTCTATCAAATATTTATTTAACTCAATAAATAAATCAACAAAAATATTTATTTACTTCAATAAATATCTAAAATAAATTATAAAAATCTCGTTCATCACATATTATAAGAGTATAATAATCATTTTTGCATTTTACTCGAAAAAAAGAGAGTAGTTTTTTGGAGTTTTTTTAACAGAAAAGAAAAGAAACTGAGATTTTGTCGAGTTTAAAAGTAAATGGAGAAAAGAGAAGAAAGTGAGAGCAAATAAGGTTGACCATTTAGCAACAAAAAAAAAAAAAAAAAAATAGTTTGACAAAAAAAGTGAGCCTTTCACTTCTTTAACTTTTTTCTCTCTCCTCGACTCTTTCAACTAAAAAAACTTCGAAACTCAGTGTCCCAACCAGCGCGAGTTGCACTCTTGTTTATGAGCCGTTGGCTAAAATGCGGCAAGCACCACACAAACACAACACACCTGTTGTCAGCAAATAATGCAAAGATCGAAGACCCCTTCTTCTCACCTGCTATCCCGCCACCTGACTTTTGTAATAAAAGCCCATCTCTTTCCCAGTACCAACCAGTCAAAACAACTCTTGATTGATCAGCTCTTATCTCTCATGAAACAATGTGTTTCCACCAAAACCTTAAAACAAATTCACACCCAAATGCTCATTCACTCCATACACAAACCCAAACACTTGCTTTCCAAACTCATTGATCTCAAAGACTTGAACTACTCCTCTCTCCTCTTTTCTCAAATTCTTGAACCCAATGACTATGCTTATAATGTCATGATCCGTGGCCTCACCACCACATGGAAAAAGTTTAATCTTTCTTTACAATTCTATTATGAAATGAAGTGTTTAGGCTTGAGGCCCAATAATTTTACTTACCCATTTTTGTTTATTGCGTGCGGGAATCTTTTGGCACTTGAACATGGTAGATTAGCTCATTCAATGGTTTGGAAACTTGGGTTGGATGTGGATTGTCATGTGAGGCATTCTATGATTACAATGTATTCGAGGTGTGGGGAAGTGAGTTATGCCCGGAAAGTGTTTGATGAAATTCGGGAGAGGGATTTGGTGTCTTGGAATTCGATGATATCGGGGTACTCGAGGATGGGTTTTGCCGGGGAAGCTGTGGGTTTGTTTGGGAGAATGAGGGATGAAGGGTTTGAGCCTGATGAAGTGAGTTTAGTTTGTGTTCTTGGGGCATGTGGGGATTTGGGAGATTTGAGTTGTGGGAGGTGGATTGAGGGATTTGTCGTGGATAATGAAATGGAGCTGAACTCCTATGTTGGGTCTGCCTTGATTGATATGTATGGAAAATGTGGGGATCTGTTATCGGCTAGGAGTATCTTTGATAGGGTGATCCATAAAGATGTTGTCATCTGGAATGCCATGATTACAGGGCAAGTATATCTTCCTCTGGTCTGTCTTCAAATTATAACTATTTTTAGTAGGAAATTGATATTTCCACAACACTTTTTGATATTTTTACATAAAAAATGTCGTTATAGATGTATAACAACAGTGAAAACCGTCGCTATAGGATCTATAACAACGGTTTTCATGTGGAAATATCATTTTCTGTTGTGGAATTATCAGTTTCCTTTTTAGTATTTCTCTCTTTGTCAATGTCACTTTTGAGATTATAAAAAAGAAAAAGAAAAACGATCCTTCCTTTACCAACCTATCTACTTGTGAATATTTCTTGTTAATTAGTAATTAAATTTGCTTCTGTGTGTCCTAATTTTTAGTTTGCTTTTAGATATTGTTGCACAACAGCGCAGGTTACTTCAAACTCATTTTCTTGAGTAAAATTAATCTTTATCAGTTTGAGAAGCTGATCACAAATCCTTTCTTCTCAATTTGCACATCTTCTTAAGGTAATTTATGTGAGGAGCACTATTGGTTCATTTTAAAGTAAGAATGGGGTTCATTGGTACTGAATCAACTATATCAAGTCAAGAACACCAATACATTTAAGTTGGTTTGCATTTCAAACATATTTTGGCATGGATTTGAACTGAACATATAGAAGACCAGACTACTTTCTTCTTTTTCTTCAATTTTTTCACTCAAAAACTAACTTGAACAGAGCTATGCGTCTAGGAGATTGGTACTGGGTCTGGGCTGTCCAGCTATCTCTGGTGGAAAAGTTTGGCATATTTGATTAAAAATAACAAGGTAAAATTGTTGTCATAATGCATCAGAAGTATTTTACTTCATCCAATCTCCCGCCATGACTTGGTATGGATTAATTATGACATAGAAGAATTACAAAATAAAGGTGTTTCTTCTGAAGTATGGCGCTACTCTTTTGTTTAGACACTTTTAGGTCACTGTCTGATAGAAGGAATTTGTTGACAATTTAATCACACGATTCATGATTTGTAAAGTAACTAATGTTTAATAACTCTACCCATGGCAGATATGCTCAGAATGGATTGTCAGATGAAGTAATCTTATTATTCAAAAGCATGAGTAAGGCAGGGGTTAACCCCGATAATATCACATTAATTGGAGTTCTCTCTGCTTGTGCCTCAACGGGATCACTTGATTTTGGGAGTTGGGTTGAGGCATATGCATCACAAAAAGGCTTACAACATGATATTTATATTGCTACAGCCTTAATTGACATGTATGCAAAATGCGGAAGTTTGGACCAAGCATTTAGAGTATTTGAAAACATGCCCCTGAGAAATGAGGTCTCTTGGAATGCTATGATCTCTGCATTTGCTTTCCATGGCCAAGCTCAAGAGGCCTTATCACTATTTAATTGCATGACAAAGGAGGGTGTTGCTGCTTGCCCAAATGATATCACATTTATAGGAGTACTTTCCGCATGTGTGCATGCTGGATTGGTTAATGAAGGCCGCCATTTCTTTGACTTGATGAGCTCGTCTTTCGGATTGGTACCTAAAGTTGAGCATTACTCTTGTATGGTTGATCTTTTGGCACGTGCAGGACTAATATATGAAGCATGGAACTTTATCGAGAAGATGCCTGAAAAACCAGATGAAATTGTATTAGGTGCATTACTTGGTGCCTGTCAGAAAGTTGGAAATATATATGTTAGTGAATCGGTAATGAAGATTCTTCTGGAGATGGAGCCTTCAAATTCCGGAAACTATGTAATTTCATCAAAGATATATGCACATTTCAAGAGGTGGGATGATTCCGCAAAGATGAGGTTATTGATGAGACAACGGGGTGTCACAAAAATTCCTGGTTTTAGCTGGACTGAGGTGAACACTGAAATTCATGAATTTCACTCTGGTGACAAATTACATGTTAATTCAGAAGAGATCTATCAAGTGCTTAGCATGCTATATGATGAAATGAAGATGGAAGGTTTCATTCCAAAGGTTAATCTTGTGCAGATGCAAGGGATAAGAAACATGCATTGAACATTGCTGAATTCTTGTAGTTACTGGATCTTTTCAGGTTGGTGGTTCTGGCTCCTATGTCACTGTTGGAATAAAGAACGTTCTAAGAAGAATAAGAGTCAGCCATTTGAGTGTCAATCCACTTCTTAGCATCAATATCCATTGTTGAACCCGCTTCCAGGTTGGTGATAACAACCTTAAGTAGATTTATCACTACAATTTGGCGTGTTCTTGTTCTATTTAGTTCTTCCCTTATATGGTACTCAAGGCGCTCTCCAAATGTTCCATACTACAATCACTTAAGAGTAGTTCCAATCCCTCGAACTAAATAACTTGTTGAAGTTGAGGTGACCTAGCTATTTAGCAATCCAGCTAATATAGTCAGACGAAGATCGTCCCAGCCATCAACCCATTTTTGTGGCACTAAGAGGGTTCAATTTCCATTTTTTCATCATTGTGTTGGTGATATTCAAGCGTGAGTACTCCTGGACAAAAGGTTGGCAAAGGCCAGTTGCATCAAACAATCAACTGTATGAAGCACATCATATCACAAATTCAAGTCCACATAGCAAATGCGTAAGACTTCAATCAACACCGGCCCTGGGCTAAAGCCCAAGGTGTCTGGGCTTTAGGCCCACTAAAATTGACAAATTTTTAGGCCCCCCAAGAGGTATTTGTGCTATGTATATATATACCCAAACAAAAGAGACCAGCCCACGTCAGTTTAAATTCAAAGGATCACAAAAAATTTACCCAATGAAATAGACCCAAATTTTTTTATTGTCGCTTTAGGCCATTAAAAACTCAGGGCTGGCCCTGTATGTAGATCACCTCCAAGAAATTGTAAGGTGTATAGGCTGGGAACCACTAAAATCACATAGACCAGTAATTATTTTGAAGATCTTTTTCCTCTGGCTGAGTTGCACCATGCTTATGTTGATTTTTTTTATCACGAGACACCTGAAGATAGAAAAGAGTATAGAGAGAAAAGTTGGATAGCCCTTGGAGAGATAAACCAATTACTGAATTGTTAAAATTGTTTGAAGACATGCAAGGAGGCATGGTAGCAGAAGGGAAAACGACTATTAGACTGAAACAGGACATGCAAAGTGACAATTTTTAATGTTTGACATCATTGCATACCATATCAAATTTAATCATCATCTTTGCACAGGAACTAAATGGTGCATCTTCACAAGTTATGATCACACACATTGCATTGTAGATTGAAGTCAGGGCCGGCCCTGAGTTTTTAATGGCCTAAAGCGACAATAAAAAAATTTGGGCCTATTTCATTGGGTAAATTTTTTGTGATCCTTTGAATTTAAACTGACGTGGGCTGGTCTATTTTGTTTGGGTATATATATACATAACACAAATACCTCTTGGGGACCCTAAAAATTTGTCAATTTTAGTCGGCCTAAAGCCCAGGCACCTTGGGCTTTAGCCCAGGGCCGGTGTTGTCTACATAAACATAGCCTTGGCATGACCTATCCATCTTGTTCCGGTGGAAAGACGGTTAAAACTTTCCCTCGTTTATCTACTCTACTTTTTGCTTCTTGTTGTGAGTAGAAGGGCTGAAAATTGTTTTGTTATTGTCCCATCAGAAACTATCATTGTTGTTTCATCTCTCATCTTTAGGTCAGTAAATACATACCAACCATCTTCCCGCTCTGTATTTCCTAATCTATTTATCCTGTACAATATTTGATCCTACATATTTTTTGGACGTGAGAATTATGCTTGATGCTCACCAAGGTCCTCGATCATCAAGCACCAATATTCTAGCATGTAACTTATTATATTTTTAGTCTTCCAAGTGATTCTTGGAAAGAAATATCTTCTTGTGTATGGATCTTTTAATCGACTTAGTGTGAAACAATAAAAATTGTAATTTCCTTATATAACCAACACATGTTTTCCCCAGCTCAATACAATAGTAACAATTTCAATACTTAGTAATTTTATTTTAATTTTTTGCAAAGGTAAGAATTTCTTATTATTATATTTAATTTTCAATTTTTTCTCCAATTTATTATTCGTTATTTATAAATTAGTGAGTTAAATATCATTCTCACCATTAATATTTTTGGTCCAAGTGTTATTGATATAGCATTGTAATACTTTTAAAGCATATTTTACAATAAGTCAATAACATGATGCAAAACCTGCTATGGCAAGTAAAAACATGAACCGTGTTAATATCACCAACAGTGAATGAAATGTTCTGGTATGCTTTTAAGGAAATACTGCAATATTCCGGATGCATTTTTTCATTTGGATGGATCCCCCTTCTTAATTAGCTGTGTGTATACTGAACAATTTGTTTGCATCCTTTAGTGTAGTTAACGGCTATGTTACACGGACTCAGATGCAATATCCGGTTGGACACAATATTTTGAAGAGTTTGACATGGGTACTCCTCAATTTTGTCAATATTTTACACTAAAATGAAGTGTCCAGTACTCGTACTCTTGTTTCAGTGTCAAGTGTCGGACACGGGTACTTTAGGACAAAGTGAAGAGTCCGTGTAATGTAGGTTAACGGGGAGTTTAGGTATTGAATCAGTCAATGATGGAAGTGAATGTCAGAGTGAAGGTAGCAGAAAATTATCAGAATAAATGGCGAGTCCATTTGCAGTTGCTTGTGGAGTATTACGTTTGCTATCATTGCTAAAAGTTGTTTCTGTTTCACATTTTTTATGGCTAGCTCTAGCAGCGGTTGCCATTGGCATCTTTCCAATTCTTTTGAAAGTGTAGTTGCTGCATAATTTCGAACTCGGCATCAACATTCTTATGCTACTTGGCACCTGCAGGTATTTAGTACTTTCTAATTTTACAGAAATTTTAGAGCAGGAAAAACGAGAAATAATATCAAGACACTGTACCAGAAATTCTAATTTCTGGTTTATGTCCCATGGACATGAAATACTAAAATTTCTTAAACTTGACATGTAAAGAAATTGTAATTACACCATTAGGCATTAGCAGTCGATTTGTGTTGAAGGATATCTTGAGTTGTTGAGAACTTGTGCTGAATAGTCGTTTAGAATTTTCAGCAGAAAGTTTTAGTAAATTTTTATGACTTAATTGTCAATTCTCTAATGAAGTTGAGAGAAACGTGTACAATCTTACAATGTTACTGTTACCATAAAAGAAGTAATCGAATAATTTGATATGATTATATTAAACAGGATGTTCAAATTTGTTTTCATGACAACCAAAAGTAATCATGTTCTTAATTATATTTAAGTTTTTCATATCACTCCACTAGCATTTATTTTTGATCAAGTATAGCAATTGGGCTGCAGCACTTGTTGACTATGCATGGTTACCTTCAATTGAGCCAATATCTGACAAAATGGAGGATTTTCAAAATTTCCCTGGAGAAGGGATTCACAGAGAAATTAATGGTAAAGACATCTACATTGGAACCAAAGATGGAGCACGATGTGAAATAGTTGGAAAGCTTCATTTAATTTTGTTTCCCTGTCGAAAGACATTTGATTTCATTCTAAGTTCTGGTTAGTTCAAATCATAAACACCTTTTAACTTTTTCACTACCAGTATCAGCAGGTGATGGTAAAGAAGGGAAGTCCATTGGGCACATATTCTTGGGATCATCTCCTGCTGGAATGTTCAATCTCTCTGATGATAGTCGAATCAGGGCTGGAGAAGCAATCAAAGAGGTGAAATTGATGGCCTAAAAACTGCTATCTTATAGAAGATTGTCACACGGCAGCTATGCATGCACAAGCTCAGGTGAACATCTATTTTTGGCCCTGAATTTTGCATAGATTGGTTCTGTGTTGGAGCTGACTATTTATCTAATAGATTACAACTAATTCACCATTCCTCTGGACAAAGCAAACGTTTCTGGATCAGTCAGTCAGATTCTGGATTTCTAGTTATGAGTAGTTTTATGTGCACAATAGACAGTTGTACACAAATAGAGAAAAAAAAATAGTTTGTGGGTCCTACCATTTAAATTAGTGACAAGATTTATTAACTTTTACATCTTTTTTTACCATTCAATACACGGGGTTAATCAGGTTTATACACAATTGTTTGTGCGCAGTTTGTGTACATAGAATTACTCTTCTAGTTATAGGTGCTCAATTATTCCTTCTCTCAATAAAAACACTTGATGAGGTCTTCTCTGGGTAGCCTATTTTGGCGTGGAAATTAGAAATTTGACTTGGTCTTCTTTGGTTAACCTTCTTTCTCTTGTGCTACTGAGGTTCAGCTTATCGTTAGACAATTGACTGAAGCACAATACACTATGTTGGGTAGGAATGGTGGTTATCACTTATAAGTGGTCTCCGTCTCCAGGAACATTGATCTACTAGGTAGATGGAACGAAATCGGTACAAGGAGTTGAGGAATGCTACGTATGGTAAAATGCACAAGGAATCTAGTTCTCGTACCACGATAATACGTGGAATGTAAAACACATGCAATAAGAGTTCCTTAGTAACCCTATAACTACCATTAATATGGGTTATAGTTAAAATGGAGCTCTATTTGCAATTATTTATTTGCTAATCAAAAAGCTTTCAGTTTTAAAAGATGGAGTGAAGATTAGCACGTTTGTAAATTAAAAGTTACATCAAACATCTAATTGTGTGTGATGTATGTACATTTCCTTTCTATTAAAACTTCAATAAAAATGTGTTCTTAGTGTTCTTAGAAGGGATGATCACATTTATTTGCAGTTCGGGAGATTTTATGAAAATGTCTTAATAAGATCTCATTTATTTGCAGTTAAGAGATGATTTAAACTTGGTGTCTGCGGAGCTTCTATCAGAAGGGAAGTTAACAAAATATCAAAATCTTTCTGAAGTTGCAATAGTCATGATTGTTAATGGCCTTAATGATGCCCAGCATTGGCTACATCCAATATTGGCATTGCTAAAGGAATTTCAGGCCCAGCAGTTACGACAGAGACTAGACATAATGCTTTTATCGAATCGCGTCCAAAAAGATACAATCAACCAAGAGCTGTTGGTTTATGTTTGGCTCGAATATAATGCTTCTGTCGAATTGCGTCCAGAAATATACAATCAGCCAAGAGCTGTTGGTTTATGTTTGGCTCTTGGGTGGTGATGTTCGGATCCGGTTTAGGTGAAGTTGTAACACTTTTTTCTGTATTTGTTATAGAAAAATGTTGGATTTAACCAAAACAAATGCAATATTTGTGACGTTACTAAAATAGGTTCATACAATTCATTTTGAGTCGTCAAATACATGATACAAAATTCAAATACAAACTTTATTTATACAATTATTAATTGTCGTGTAAAATAAGACAAAATATAAGATGTGGGTTTCAATACAAATATTGTCTCGTAGATAATATTCAAACTCAAATAAAGTCATTATTACAATTATTGTCACACTATTTTATAAAATAATGAGCACTACTATAATAACCATCTTGGACCATTACTTCACTCCCCGATTAGTCCCAGCTACATTCTCGCCTCCTGAGAAGAACAATGGAACCAAAAGAAAAAGGGTGAGTTCAACTAGCCCAGTAAAGAATATTATGACTAAGATAATGTAGAACAAATTATCCTCAGTCCTCAACAGGAAAAAAATTTAATAGAATACAATAGACAACAAGTTTTAGAACAACAGCTGCAGCGGAAACAATAATCCATTAGAAGAGTTAAGTAGAGCATAATGTCTACTATCTTCTATGATTTTAAAAGCCCATCATCAATATTTTTTTCTGTAACACCAATCAATAATTATTTCCAACCAACAAATTATCTATGCACTACGGGTCAAAGATAATCGTTTGCATCACTAGTGGTTATGATCATGCCAAACACCTGTCCATCTATGCACTACGGGCCAAAGAAAACTTTCACCACAAACCTTTATCTGTAATATTAAAAGTCATAATTATACCAATACACAATTCTTAGTCATAAGCATACCAATCAACAACTCATTTTTGCACTACGGACCAAAGATAATTTTCAACACAATAAAAGCATGAGGATGTTGACAATGATATAAAGAATCAATCAAGTGAGATCAAAGATAAATATTAGAGATTTATAATTTAATTTATCTCGAGTTCAAGAATGTCCAAATTGTCAACATGATAACTAATTGTAGAGTAAAATTCAAGAATGATATTCATGTATCAAAAATAATTTGGACAGAAAAGAAAAATAAATTCTGTTGTGAACAATACTCATAAATAGTACCGTATGAATAGTACGTATGAATAATATCGTATAAATAGTACCCCAACATGAAAATATTAAAATTTAATAAGAAGTTCAGACCAATATTACAGTGAAATGATATTAGATGAAGTGCAAATCTGAAGAAATTTCTAATCATTTCAAGAATTATAGAAACAATACTTACCATAGTAAGTTTAAATTTAAGAATATGAAATGAAATAATATCACTTACATAATATGGAGTATGAAAGAAAATGATATTTCTTACGAGTATTGAAATAAAATAATACCATTTACCTTAGTAGAAATTAGATCTGACTTGGTATAACGGATATTATCCTGAGAAAATCATGCACTATAAGCTACACTCAAAATATTCTTATACTCAAAAGAAATACTCACAATATTATAGAGGAAGAATTTCAGATATTGTGATAGTGTGTTTCGATTTGCAGCAAATGGTTGCCATATATAGTGCATCTCGGAGGAAGAAACAAATTAATTTGCCTAACTTTTTCTTTTCTTCTCTGCCTAACTTCCTCACATTTCTTATGGGTGAGGCCCACACCTTTAGAAAAACAAATGAATGCATTACATTTGCAAGAGAAAACATCCGCCCACCAACTTGGAAAAAAAACAAGACAAGGGCTATACTTGTAAGACCCCAACTTTTTTTTAATAAAGATGATTTTTCTATAAATATCATTTTTAAATATTATGGAATGAATTTGATATAATGTGATAGTTGTGGGTAATATTTATAAATTTTGTAAAGTACACAAGTTGGTATATAATATTCGATTGGTCGGGAAATATTCGTTTTAATAGGGAATATTCGTACAACGACAAAATCATTGGTGGACCCCACAACGGAATTATTGTCGGATTAAGAAAACGACAAAAAAACTTTATGAAAATAACGGCGGAAGTTTTACCGTTAACTGTTGAAACACCCTTGTTAAAAAAATACAAGATATCTCTGCCAGAGTTAGCATGCTACACGCTTTTGATTATTCTTTGGTTACGTGAGAAGTCACTCAGTTTTGTTCAATAATTGCTACAGTAATTGCTGCATAGTATCTCACGTTATTTGATTCAATTATTGTCAATATTTTATATATTATTAAATCAATAATTGAGATGACAAAGTTATTAATATTATTATTTGCAATATTAATGATGTCTAGAAGTTCTGTCAAGGAGAGATTTGGTCACCTAATTGCGCGTCAATAGAGAGAAATTCTTATTGGAAAGCCTCCTCTTTCCTGAGAACGACCTGGTCGATTAATATTGTGAATTATAATATTGATGATAAATGTTATTAAAAATATTGAGGGAATTTATATACATAAGTTTGTTATGTGTGTGTGAGTGGAAAATGGTGGAAAAGTAGAATTTTGGTGGGTGAGTGGATTATATGTTTTTATATGAAAAAGAATTTGGGGGTGGTGGTATGTATTTTATATATGTATGACATGAAATGATATATATATATATATATATATATATATATATATATATATATATATAATTGATTGAGTGAGTGGATTTTGGTGGAGGAACATGTGGGGTGATGTGGGAAGAAAGAAAATTGGGGTGGAGAAAATCCTAATGAATTGTTTCTGGTAGGAGTATTTTTTTCTTGTTTGTTGAATTATAACATGTGTTATCTATTTATATATATATATATATATATATATATATATATATATATATATTTTATTTGGATAGCTTGAAATTGAGCAACCGATTGTTGCATAAGTCATCGATGATTATTTGTAAAACTGACCATGAATTTTTTCTCTCATACGTTATATATATATATAATATATTATATTTTATTTAAAAGATATTGCTTTAAATATGGACCGTCCAGATTAAAAGTAAATCAATCTGGACCGTTCATGGATTAGTTACTATCGCATCCATTCTTCTATAAATAAAGCTCATTCCTTCATAATTTCTTACGAATTCAATTTGAAACTCTAGAGAGAAAATTATAGAAACTATAGAAAAGTATTCAACTACTTCCCTACTCTTATATTCAGCTTTCTTTTACTAGTAGAGGGTATTATTTCTTTTGTATTCATGAAGAGAACTTACATTATTTCATTATTTATTATTCTCATTGGAATAACTTTTGTATCTGCCAGCTACCCTATACTTGGTGAAATTAAATACATTATTCCATTCTTTACTATTCATTGAATATCCTGCACATGCGTTTTTCTGGGGGACCGATTCCGTCTTTATTATTATTCTCATGGAATATCCTCATGCTTTTTTACGCCTTGACCGGTTCTCGTTAATTATTATTACGATGGAATAACTTTTGCGCATGCGATCTATCGCATGCCTGGTGATTTCTTTTGTTATTCCATTCCTTATTATACTCAGTTGGTTAAAGTTTTGACTTCTATACTCCATGAAATTAATGGAATATTCTTGATATTTGCGCTTCATCTAGTATCTTTTCATGAAAATATTCTTCTGAGCATTCTTGAATTTTACTCTACAAAGAAGTATCATGTTGACAATTTGGACGTTATTAGTTCCCGAATAAATTAATTCTTGAACTTGTTTTATTGAATTCTTATATCATTGTCATCATCCTCATGTTTATATTTTGTTGAAAGTCATTTGTGGCCTGTAGTGCATAGATGGACTTGGTATGATTATGACCAGGGATTTTTCGGTGTAATCATGATCGTAAAGTTACAAATGATGTGGTAAAAGTCCTCATTAGCCCGTAGTACATTGATGGACAGTTGTTGGCATGATCATGACCTTTAATGAATACACGAATGTCCTTGGCCCGTAGTGCGTGGATAATTTATGGTCGTGATACTAAAGAATATCCTTGGCCATAGTGTAGGGGTGATTCGATGATGTGGATTATTTATTAAGCTGAGTCCCAGCGATAAAAGTGATGAAAAACCTTTTAAATTATAGAAGATAGTAAATTTTATTCTCTACATGACTCTTCTAATGGATTGCTTGTTCTGCTGCAGTTAAACTTGATGTTTGTTATATTTTATCAGTTTAACACTGTTGAAGGCTAATGATAATTTATTCTGCATTATCTTAGTCATAATATTTCTTACTGGGCTAGTTGAGCTCACCCTTTTGCTTTCATTGTTCTCTTCAAGAAATGAGAACGTAGCAGGGACTAGTCGGGGAACGGAGTGACGGTCCAGATGATAGAATTATTAGTCCTCACTATGCTATGAAATAGTATAATAATAAATGTAATGAGGACCCCATTGAGTTTGTATATTATCTAGATGACAATATTTGTATTAAAACTCACAGTATATGTTTAGTCGTATTTTACATTACTGTTGTATAATTAAGTTATATTTGAATTTTGTACCATGTATTTGGCGACTCAAGATGGGAGATGTATACCTATTTTGGGGGCGTCACAATACTGCTTTTGAAAACAAAGCATTCAAATACAATTTGCTCAACTCCGTCCTTTTTATCACATGCCTATATATATATATTATTTAAATAATTATAATATATTATAATAATGTATTTGAATGAAAATTTTATTGGAGAAGATAATTGTGATTCAATAGAAAAATATGTCAAACTTTCAACAAATGTTTCATGCTAAATTCATTCATTTATATCAAAATTAAACCAATATCCACCACATAATAATTATTCACAATTAATATTATAATCTCACAATATTGACAACTAGGTCATTCCCAGGAAAGAGGGGGCTTTCTAATAAGGATTTATCCTTATTGGCACGCAATTATATAACCTAACCCTTTTTCTCGAAAGAACTTTCTATACATTGCCAATAATGTTAAGCTATAATATTATTTAAATCATATAAAATATTGTGCAGATGTTACTGTAATAATTATTGAATGTATGATATGAGGTACTATGCAACAACTACTGTGGTAATTATTGAATACTGAGTGACTTCTTACGTAATAATCAATAATCAGAGATACTGTGCTACGTGTGCTACTGTGCAACAATGTGTATTACTGTATTTTTATCATCGGGCATTTCAACAATTAATGGTAAAAGTTTTATCGTTATTTTTTATAAAAAGGTTATTTCTGTCGCTTTCTATATCCGGCAGTTATTCCGTTATGTGTTTCATCAATGATTGCGCCGTTGTACGAATATTCCTTGACAAAAACAATATTCTCCTACAAAACGAATATTTTATGAGAACTTGTTTACTTTGCAAAATTTGCACATATCACCCATAACTATAACATTTATTAAATCAACACCTTACTATTCAAAATATTATTTAGAGAAAATCAAATCTTTATTCATAAAAAATTGGGGTCTTACAACCTCCCCTCCTTATGAAATTTCGTCCTTGAAATTGATGTACGGACTTGGTATGTCGAAGAGGTGAAGATACTTTGTTTTCATTTCAGATTCTAACTCCCAGGTCATTTCCTCAATATCTTGGTTTCTCCATAAAACTTTGACTTGAGGTATAACCTTTGAGCGTAAAATATGTTCCTTCTTATCCAAGATTTTAACAGGTACATCTTCATACGTTAAATCTTCCGCTATCTCATCTGGTTCTAGTTCAATAATGTGATTTGGATCTTCTACATATTTATGTAACATAGATATGTGAAAAACGTTATGAACACGAGACATACTTGATGGTAAGACGAGTCTATAGGCCATAATTCCTACTCGATCGTGGATTTCAAATAGACCAATAAATTGAGGGTTTGAGCTTTCCTCACTTTGTAGATTCTTGCTTCTGAAATAACACATTCTTGTACTTTTTTCTTCATATTTATTAGCTCCGGGTCTGTATCTTAAGCAGTTTTAACTTTATCTATTAAAGTCGGTTGTAATCGTATATTCGCTATCTTCACGTGGGTCCCTGGAGTCTTTAACTCTATGTCCATCCTTTGTAAGTCATACAAAATGGGTCTTTTTTGATAATATCGCACTTGTACTCGCATACGATCTTCTACTCAACACGTCAGCTACCACATTCGCTCTTTCAGGATGTATTGAATGGTATGGTCGTAATCTTTTAACAGCTCGAGCCAATGTCGTTGCCGCATGTTGAATTCCTTTTGGGCAAAAAAAATATTTGAGGCTTTTGGAGTATATTAGGATGTCATCAATAAAGACAACCACAAAATAATCCAAATATTCGTTGAATATTCGGTTCATCATGTCCATGAAGGCAACATGGGCATTGGTTAATCCAAAAAACATAACTAGAAATTCGTAATGTTGGTATCGAGTTTTAAAGACAGTCTTTGGAATGTCATCAGTTTTAATCTTTAACTGATTATATACGGAACGAAGATCGATATTTGAGAAGAATTTAGCACCTTGCAATTGGTCAAACAGATCATCAATGCGAGGTAACGAGTACCTATTTTTGATGGTGACATGGTTCAATTCCTGATAGTCAATGCAAAGTCGCATACTCCCATCTTTCTTCTTTATGAATAAAACAGAAGCACCCTAAGGAGATGTACGTACTAGGATGAATGAAACAAATGTCTAATAGTTCATGTAGTTGGGTTTTTAACTCCTGAAGTTCAATAGGAGTCATTCGATATAGGGTTTTGGAAATGAGTTTTTTACCGGGTTCAAGGTCAATACAAAATTCAATTTCACGCTCTGGGGGTAGGCTAGGAAGTTCTTCGGGAAATACATTAAAAAATTTATTAACAACAGAAATATCATTCAAATCTAACGTATTTTTGATTAAATTCGTGACATTGGCTAAAAAAACTTGACATCCATTTTTCAATAAACGAATGGCTTTATGGCTTGATATGACAGTTGTCAGGAAGAAGCATGTGAATAATATTCCTATTTACATATGATTTGATTATGATATATATATGAATGAATAATATGAAAGTATGCTTGCATTAAGAAAAGCTGTAAAGTCCTTTGATAGATAATAGAAACATGTGTACAAGGACTTAGAATGAATTGATCAAGTATGTTAGATTGATCCTACATAAGCAAAACAGCTTTGTAAAGTCCTTAAAAAGAAATGATGTACAAGGACTATAAAAAAAGAAAGATCAAGCATGTTAGGTTGATCTTATGATGTAATAGATAGGCTTGTCTAATCGTCGAGCATTGCACCAGAAATCGTAGTCTGCCAGGAGAGTCAAGGAAAACTCGAGAGCTGTCGAGGCAAAATCGTAGTCTGCAAGATAGTAGATCTCGGAGTTTGTAGACTGCCAGGAGAGACGAGGAAGGATCGTAGTGTGTCGAGTAGAACTTCCTCAGGACTGAAGTCTGCTGAGGAAGTCATGTTCAGAATCGTAGAGACAGCCTGCCTACGAGCCAACCGAACATCTGCCTAAGCCAAGTCAGAAACGTATACTACACTCGGAGTCGTAGAGTCTACTGATGCCAAAGCCAAGTCAAGGATCGTAGACTACACTCTGAGTTCGTAGAGTCTATTGATTACATGCAGAGATCGTAGTCGAGCTATATCAGATGAAGACATCAAGCACAAAGACAGAAAGCGTAGAGTGTCAAGATCTGATCCCGAAGTCGTAGGTGTCGCATACCAAATTTGAATCATGAAGTCTTTGAACTCACGACCTCAACAGATGTGCTCACAATGCCAAGGCGTAATCGTAGAAACCAAATACGATTCTCAACTAATGAGCACTCCCAGAATATCCAAAGGAATAAAGCCCTGGGTTGGCACTGCAAAGATACATCCCACCTGAAGGGAACCAGAGAGCACTCAACGAATGGCATGCAAGCTAACAGAAGATCTAAGCACCAACCCAATCATCATCAAGATTAAGTTGTGAAACCATTCGAGATGAAGTCTTCCACAAGTTGATCAGAAGAAGACTTCATGGCGATCAAGAAAGTCGACAAGTCGATGGTATCAGCAAGACCAGAAAGACAACGATCTTGGAAGCAACCAAGATCATAGTGTTTGCTAAACAAAGAAAGAACTGATGAAGTACATACAGAGATACTGGACAGCTTCTGAAGAACAAGGTTAAAGTGATTAAGCATTGGGTCAGTCCATTGATGATCAGTAAACGGGAGATCACAAGGAGAAAGCGAGCTGGACACGCCACAAATCTAAAGTGTCTTGCTATTCAGAAGAGGCCAGAACAAGGAAGTCAAGTCATCAATATCTGAGACCTGTTAAGGCAAATAGAAGTGTTGAAGTACTGCACAAGAAAAGGAAGAGGTGCTCTACATTGAAGATCCAATCAACAATCTTCATGATCGTAGTGTTGACTCTACTAGTCTGAGCAACATTCAACAAGACACTACAATCAGGTTCAAGAAGTTAAGCATCAGAATCGTAGAGTTCGAACATCCGAAGATTGAAGCATTGGCAACGGTTCAATCTGAAGGATGGTATTCGGACAAAAGCTTATTGAGAGAATCGATGCAAAAGGACAACCTCTGATCGAGAAATCAGAAGGAGGAAATAAAGTCTTCGACCTACCCAAGACATTAAAGTGACATCTCTGATGGGTAGGTAAAATAGTAGACTGCAATGTCAGAAAAAGTATGACTTGTCACATCAGCAGTCTACCTCAAGCAACTCGAGATCTGTGAAGATGTTTGAATAACTTTCAACGGCTACTTTCCAACAGAAGGATTGTGAAATAGTATAAATCTGCTAGAGCTTTAAAGATCGAAGGTTGCTGGAGTTGCCAAGTTTGGAGTAATGGTGGACTGTTCTAAACCATGTAAGATAATGAGTCCGAAGGCTCACTCTACGATCCACCAAGAACACTTAGAGTCAGACAAAGAAAGAAGTAGAAGTGAGAGATCTACAATATAGAAGTGAGAGTTCTACTACTAGAAGAGTGTGTTAGTTCCTAGTAGGCACAAGTTATCTAGAAGGGGGGGGGGGGGGGTTGAATAGATATTTGAAAATCTTTCCTTTTTAAACTTGTTCTTAGATAATGATTAAAACTTAGCGGAATTAGTATTTGTTTTAGGGCAAAGGTGCAAAAAACCCCCTGATGTTTACACGGATGTCCCACTTCCACCCTAAACTAATTTTTTTTCCAAAAGTACCCTTAACGTTATATTTTTGGTCGCTCGCTTCTTAGATTAACGAATTTTTTTAAAAATGAAACTTTTAAAAAGCGCTTTTTTTTTAAAAATAGAATTTTTAAAAACAACTTTTAAAAAAAAATGTAATTTTTAAAAGCATTTTTTTAAAAATAGACTTTTTAAAAGCAGATTTTAAAAAAAAAAAGCAATTTTTAAAAATGCTTTCTTTTAAAAAAACAATTTTTAAAACAATTTTTTAAAAAAATAGAATTTTTAAAAAGCGGAACTTTTTAAAAGCGCTTTTTTAAAAATAGATTTTTTAAAATGCATTTTTTAAAAAAAAAATTTTTTAAAATAGAATTTAAAAAAAAAAGAACTTTTTTAAAAGCGCTTTTTTAAAAAATAGAATTTTTTAAAATGACTTTTTTTAAAAAAACAAATTTTTAAAAACAATTTTTTAAAAACAAATTTTTAAAAAAATGAACTTTTTTAAGCAGCTTTTTTTTTTTAAAAGTAGAATTTTTTAAAAACACATTTTTAAAGAAAATGAATTTTTAAAAACAGTTCTTTTAAAAAAAAAAAATTTTTTTTAAAATAGATTTTTTAAAAAAGAATTTTTAAAAAATAAATTTTTTAAAATAGAATTTTTTTAAAACAAACTTTTTTAAAAACGAAACTTTTTAAAAGAAGATTTATTTAAAAAATTGAATTTTAAAAAATATTATTTTAAAAAGGAACTTTTTAAAAAGCTTTTTTTTAAAAAATAGAATTTTAGTATAATCTAATTTTTTAAAAAGCAGACTTTTTAAAAAATAGAATTTTTAAAAAAAGCAGAATGTTAGTATTTTAGTATTTTTAAATTTATTTTTTTAGTATTTTAGATGTAAATATGTTATGTTTTGAATTTTAGTATTTTGATTAAATGATGTAAATATGTTATGCTTTTTTATTTTGAATTTTAGTATTTTTTGTATTGATTAAATGATATATATTGTTTTATTTAAAATTTTTATTATATTTAAGCATACCACGTCATCAAATTTTAACGCTGGTTTGTCTTTTCTCTTAACTAAGCGGGCGTAATTTAACCCAAAAATGTAATGTTAAGGGTACTTTTGGAAAAAAAATTAGTTTAGGGTGGAAGTGGGACATCCGTGTAAACATTAGTGGTTTTTTTGTACCTTTGCCCATTTGTTTTAATCTTCTTTACCTGGCAATGGAGTTATGAGCGAGTAAGGCAGTTATGGCAGATATAGCAGATATAGCATGAATGTAAATGACACAGTTGTTTTTAAGTGGTTCAGAGCACTCAAAGCTCCTAGTCCACTCTTCTACTCAACGAGTAGGATATCCACTAAGGATGTCTTTTACAATCTTCTGAATCACACAGATTCCTTCTGACCCGGCCAGCCAGGAATTTCTCTAGTTCACTCTTGAACTCTTCAAGTCCAAAGAGACTTGGCTTTCTTCTGATTCCACTCATTTAACTCTTCAAGTCTAGCAGACTTGGTACTCTTCTTCAGTTGATTGATAGTTGTTGAGTTCTTGATGGTTGCTACTCAGTTGCTGTGTAGCACTGGTTCGTTAAGAACTGAGTAGCTGAGAAAGCTTTGCAATATCTCAGATCGTAGAGTTGAGCTTGAGAGATGTTCACGTTGTTTGATTTAATGCTTACTTGCTTCTCTCTCATGTGTCTGATCTGTATATATATGATGTTCAAAACTATTCGTTGGATCCATCCGTTGTGGCATTAAATACGTCTGAACTTTCTGTACTATGATGGAGACATTTCTGCACATCTTCTGAATTCTGCATTCTGGCCCACTGACACTGCAGGCTGCTTTCTCACCTACCACCTGAAAAGGTGTCTTGTCCTTCTTACCCATGGTACTATCCTTAGCTTCTTCAATACGCTTCTTTGTTGTATACTAAGGATATTTCATATATTCTGGGACTGAGGAGTACTACAGCATCTGGGATCCATTCCTCACTTGTTGAAAACACAGATCATGAGGCTCGATGTTTTTTGACATGAGACAGATGATGCTCTACGATTTGGATCGTGATGTTCTACGATTTAGATCGTAGTGTCTTGACATCTTTGCATACTACGAAGCTATCAGTTCGAGAGCACTACGATTTCCCTTAAACCATCGCACACTACGATATTCTCTTGCTTGTGTTGTTGACTCTACGTTCCCGAGAGCACACTACGATCGTTGACTTGTAAAGTTCATGTTTCCTTCGGCATACTGCGATCGTGGAGTTGGCTTGGCAAACATTGGGACCACTCTACGATTTCCGAAGAGTCCCTTTCAAAGCAGGCACACTTCGATCTTCAGGCTCTACGTTTTCTGCCTTGACTCCTGCAATGTTGATCAGATTGATGCACTACGATTTCTTCAAGACTAATCTATTACATCTTAAGATCAACCTAACAGTTTTGATCTTTCTATCTATACATTCTTTATCAGAATGGTACACGTTGAAAGCTTAGATCAACCTAACAATTTTGATCTATCACTAAGTCCTTGTACATATATTCATTTAAGGACTTTACAAATAATCATGAACATATGCATTAAAACATCAAATCATAATATGCATTCTCCCAACAGAGTGTTCTGAACTGCCGAGAGAAAGAAGAGCATCATGTCATCTTGGTGTCCATCATGGGAAGACTCTAAGTACCATAGAGAAGAGCTCACAGTCATCTTAGCAAGTCCATCATGAGAAGACATCAAGTATCAAGAAGGGAGATCACAAACGTCATCATGGTGGCAAGCATGAAAAAGTTTCTAAGTACTTAGCAGAAGAGGTTACAGTCATCTTAGAAACCCATCATATGCAACCATCGTGTATCAAGAGGAACGATTTCAAGGCAGTCATCAAGGGGTCATCCGAAGTGGTTGAGTAACTGAAGAAGCTGAGCATCATTCAATACTCAACTGCACTTCAAGGATGATCACGCCAAGCTGCTAAGTACAGAAGATGTTCAGAGCATAAAGACATATTAGCAGCTCAGCACCAACTCCAACAAACAAATAAATAAACAACTGGAAAGTGATTAAGGTTGCAAGGTAAAGTTGACTTCATTTGGTTCTTCAGTTATAGAATTTTGGGATTCTGTAATTGGAAATTGGTTTATTGTTTTGAGTGTCACTTCCAACCATCGAGGGAATTCATAAAAATAGCTAAATGAAGATGATGGTAAGTGATTAACTCTGAATTTGATAGGAATAGACAATACCTCAGATTTGTCTTTTGATGAGGAATGGTTGGTAAGCAGGTTCTTGGCAAATATAACTTTCCCTGGAAATCCATGAGCCAGAACTGAGATGGCTGGATATTCCTTGAAGCTCCAGAACATGTGATCCCATGAGTTCAAGATTTGAGCTTGATGGTATGCCATCATGGGTAGATAGGAAAATAGTTGAGTGTACAGATAACTCCTGAATCCATCTTTCCCTACACCAGTGATTTGAAGATCATCATCATCATTTTCTTCCTCTTCTTTGGTCTCTTCTGAAGATTCCATTATCTCAATGGTCTTTGGAAAGTTTGGCATTGATTCAACTTTATCTTGGGCAGGAACCTCTTCTTCTGCTATTGGGATATCATGAGGCTCCCCCTCAGCATGGTCATCCTCTTGTAGATTCAGAAAGTCCCCCTCAGCTGGAACATCTTCTTGAGAGATAGACTTCTCCCCCTCAGCCGGTGTATACTCAATCATGAGAATTTCAGGGATCTCCCCCTCAGCTGGAGCACTGTCCTCTTTATTTGCTTGGGACTGTTCCTCTTTTGTAGCCACACTCTTGGCTTCCTTTTTCAGCACCTTTTTATTCTCAAGAATATACTTCTTGACCAGCTTTCTTCTTGCTTTGCTGGGTTTAGCCACAACTTTTGGACTCTCTTGAGTCTTAGCTTTGTCATGTTGAACAACCACTCTTCTTGAAGCAGCTTCCTCTATTTTTGCCACACTTGGCCTGGTCTCAGAGAACAGCAGAGACTCTACTATTGAAGAAACTGTTGGTCCTTTGGACTTATGACCAATTTTGTTCTTCTTTAGGATCTGTGATATGGTGGCTTGATCCTCTTCAGTTTTTTCTTGCTGTTGCTTCGTTCTTAGCCTCCTTAGAGTTTCTATATCAGAGGACTCTACAGGAATGTTAGTTGTAGATCCTTGAGGCTCTTCGATCTGTCTTGCCCTTAGCTTTCTCTTGCCCTTACTTTTTCTGATAAAAGTAGAGGGTTCTCCCTTGTCTGCTTCTCCTTCTTCTTTAACTTCCCTGACAACAGACATGTCTCTTCGAAAGCCTGTCTCCTTTAGTTCCCCAGTTCTCCCACTGGACTCTGTCATCATTCGAACATACTCAGCAGGGTTTCTCTTCCAATTCTCAAACAACTGTTGGGTCATTCTTCGATTTGGGTTGATGGCTTCTCTTTCATCATCCCCAATTTTTTCACCCAGTTCAGATTGCATAATGATGCTTATGAATCTCCCATACAACATCTTCGGAGTGCTCTTTGATTTCTTCGAGTTGACGATCCACTTGCCGATCCACTCGAGCAATACAGCCCCATAGTTGAGTTGTGTACCATAAATCATGGCCGTCATGAGCTTAAGCTGAGTCTAATTTACCGAGTCATGACATGAGCTCTTGCAGTAGATGCATTTCCCAATAATGTTAGCCAAAAATTCGTACCTTTGAGGGAACTCCTTCTTTTTGTAGCCTTTCACAGAGGGATTCTTCTTGTGGTGCATTTTCTTCAATCCCTCTTGGAAGCTTATGCTGTATAGAAATGGGTGCCCTACATTCTTGAAACCTAGGGCCAGATTGAAGTCTTCTTCCCTTAGTCTCATTTCTACTCCTTTTACTCGTGTAGTGATGGTGTTGTGTTCGTACACACCATTCTTGTAGAACTCCTTCACTAGCTTGGGATAGATGAGGGTGTCGGTGCTTAGCGCCTCTTCGAGACCTGCCTTCTTCAGTAGCGCTAAGGTCTTGTGAAATTTTGGTGAAGCAGTTTTGAACTTGTCAAAACAGAGTCTCAGTAACTGAAATTACATTTAGGCGACCATTGATTACAGAGTTGAAGTGAGATACAACTGAGCTTTCTACTGATTTAGGGTTTTACTTTGAGAGAGAGAGAGAGAATGGGAGAGATAATCTTTTGAACTTGATTTCAAAAACACGGTTTCAATTTGTACTTGTAACTTCCTCTCTCTTTTGACTTAGTGGGACAGTGTCGCCTTTTGCTTGCTCTCACGATTTTGACCGTCATGAGAATGTCTTGATTTGCCTTAGCTTTTCAGAGAGCTGAGGTATCCTTAGGAAGACTACGATCGTTGGGGTAGTCTTATGTTCATTGAGTCTGTCCTGCGATCGTCGAGTCTGTCCTACGATCGTCGAGTCTGTCCGGCAGTCGTTGAGTCTGATCAGTATTCGTTGAGTCTGTCCTGCGATCGTCGAGTCTGATCAACATTCGTTGAGTTTGTCCTACGATCGTTGAGGTTGTCTTATGTTCGTTGAGTCTGTCCTGCGATCGTCGAGTCTGTCCTACGATCGTCGAGTCTGTCCGAATCCTTGTGATGATTTTTTGATAAAGCATTCTTTTAAGGCAGCTCAGGAAGGGCCAACCTCTTAGAGAGATTCAAGGGTTAGGTTTGTTCCTGAGCCACCTCTTAGAGAGATTGCCTTGTTATGAAGCTTGTCATCACAGGATGAGCTTTTGTCATCGTTGAGTCTGCACTAAGATGGTTGAGTCCTTGCTACGATCATTGAGGTAGTTGTCTGTTCAACTCTACGATCGTGAACTTCCCTTAATCATGTCTATAATTTTGAGTTCAAATTTTCTTTGTATCTCGCTATGGTTAGCACAATCTAGAGCATATATTTCATGGTTGTAGATTTAGCATTCCTAGCTCACTTATTAACTTATTAAATCTGGATTCATCTAGTGGTTTTATAAAACATCGACAAGTTGATTTTCAAGTAGGGATATATTGTAAAAGATATAGTTCCATTTTGCACATGATCCCTAATGAAGTGATACCTTATTTCTATATGCTTGGTCCTAGAATGCATGACGGGATTATAAGTTATTGCTATGGCACTTGTGTTATCACAATTGTATGGGAATAGATTTGAAATCAAACCCATAGTCACTAGTGATTTCTCATCCATAGATCTCGAGCAATAACAATGCCAAAGAATATATATATTCACCGTAGTTGAAGTAGACAATCGAGTTTTACTTTTTGCTAAACCAGACACAAGTCCTGCTTCCAAGAAGTCGACAAAAGCCATCGGTACTTTTTTTTCTATCTATTTTGCATCCCGCAAAATCAAAGATCTGTATATCCTATTAGTTCAAATGAGGATTCCTTGGGATACCACAGCCCCAAGTAGGGTGTATCCTTGAGATACCTGAAGATCCTCTTTATAGCAGACAAATGTGACTCTTTAGGGTTAGCCTGAAATCTATCACATATGCATATTGCAAACATTATATCTGGTCTACTGGCAGTTAGGTATAAAAGAGACCCTATCATACCTCTGTATTGAGTGATATCAATACTTTTACCTTTCTCATCCTTGTCAAGCTTGGTTGCAGGAGCAATTTGTGTTTTCATGGAAGAGGCTGATTCCATGCCATACTTTTTTAGTAAGTCTTTGATGTATTTGGCTTGGTTGATGAATATTCCTTCATCACCGCTTCACTTGCGCATCCAAGGAAGAAATTCACTTCACCCATCATGCTCATTTCAAACTTGCTCTGCATTAACTTAGAGAATCTCTTACATAACTTTTCGTCAGTAGAACCAAAAATGATATCATCAACATATATTTGAACTAGTAAGACTTTGTCTTTATGCTTTCTAAGAAACAGTGTGGTATCTACTCTACCTCTAGTGAACCCATTTTCGATTAAGAAGTTAGTCAGTTTTTTATACCATGCTCTAGGTGCTTGTTTAAGACCATATAAGGCTTTATCTAATCTATAGACATAATTGGAAAGAGATGGATTGATGAAACCTGGAGGTTGCTCTACATAGACTTCTTCTTGGAGTTCTCCATATAGAAATGCACTCTTGACATCCATCTAAAAGACTTTGAACTTCATATGGGCAGCAAAGGCAAGAAAGATTTTGATGGCTTCTAGTCTGGCAACAGGTGCAAATGTCTCATCGTAGTCGATACCTTCTTCTTGAGAATAACCCTTTGCCACTAATCTTGCCTTGTTCCTGGTTATGACCCCATCTTCATCCATTTTGTTTCTAAAGACCCACTTAGTTCCTATCACAGGATGGCTCTTTGGTCTTGGTACCAATCTCTATACTTTACTTCGTTCAAATTGGTTGAGCTCTTCCTGCATTGCTTCTATCCAGCTGGAGTCTTCCATAGCATCCTCTATCTTATTTGGTTCTATTTGTGACAGGAAGCTTAGATAAAAACATTCATTCTGAGTAGCAGCTCTTGTTTTGACTCTTGCACTTGGATCTCCAATGGTTAGATCCTGAGTGTGATCTCTTTCCCATCTGTTCCCGGTTGGGACATCTGTCCTGATGCCTTCCTGTCTTAGGTCTTCAAGGTCTATCTCTTCTTCTTGGAGTAGAGGCTCGCTGTCTTGGATGGACCTCTCTACGATTTCATTATCATGCTCTACGATTTCACTATCTGGCACTACGATCGTAGTGTTGAGCTCGACGATTTCATTCGTAGTGTCTGCATTATCGGTCGTAGTGTCTTGAGGCACTGCTTTGTCTAAGTCAGTTTCATCAAAGATGATGTGTATTGAGACTTCGACATTCAGTGTCTTCTTGTTGAACACCCTGTAAGCTTTCTTTGTCATGGCATATCCGAAAAAAATCCTTCGTCGACTTGATGGAATTTTGTCGACATCGCTTTCCATTGTTGAGAATATAGCATGCACAACCAAAGACATGGAAATAGCTGACACTCGGCTTCCTTCCTTTCCACAGTTCGTAGGGTGTCTTCTTGATCATAGAGTGAATTAATGATCTATTCTGTGTGTAGCATGCGCAGTGTTGGCAACCTTCCTTGAGAAGTATTCAGCAGACGAAGTCGCTTTCTAGTAGAGTCCTTCCAGCCTCTATCAGGGTTCTGTTCTTTCTTTCAGCAACTCCATTTTGTTGAGGAGTTCGTGGAGCTGAGAAGTTATGACTGATGCCATTGTCTGAGCAGAACTTGTCTATTTCTGAGAAATTGAATTCTCTTCCATGATCACTCCTTATGGCCTTGATTTTCTCTCCTTTCTCATTCATCACCAGTCTGAACATCTTGATTAATTCGGAGCTTGTCTCATCCTTTGAGGTTAAGAAAAATACCCATGTGAATCTGGTGTAGTCGTCGACTATGACTAGAGAGTATCTTTTTCCTCCAAGACTAGTTGTTGGGATTGGCCCAAAGAGATCTAGATGGAGCAGCTGCAGGGGCTTGTCAATGGAGTTGGCAGTCTTTCTCTTGAATGAGCTTCTGGTTTTCTTTCCAAGCTGGCAGGCATTGTATGGCCTTTCTTTCACAAAGTTAAACTTGGGTAGGCCAGCTACGAGGTCTTTTGATGCCAGTTTGGACATGCTTTTGAAGTTTAAGTGAGATAGCCTTCTATACCAGAGCCAGCTCATTTCCTCGGATGCTTTTGCTAGAAAGCATATTGTCTCATCTGAGCTCAGTTGACCAAGATCTACTGTGTATACATTTCCTTCTCTTGTCCCGGTTAGCTTTATAGCAGATGTCTTCAAGTCTCTGACTTGACATTGGTTATTGAGGAATGTCACTTGATAACCCTTGTCACAGAGTTGGCTGATACTTAGAAGGTTGTGTTGGAGTCCTTCCACATAAGCTACTTTCTTTGAAAGATATCTTTGCACCATTGCCAATGTGAGCCATATCCTCTTGTTTTGCCCGAGCCGTTATCTCCAAAGATGACTGAGGGTCCCTCCTTTTCTATGTAGTTAGATAGTAGAGCTTTGTTCCCTGTCATATGCCTCGAGCATCCACTGTCCAGATACCATGTTGAGGTCGTGGAGCTCTTTTCCTGTCAAAATATTTGAACCTTCATTTTGGTACCCATATTTGCATGGGTCCTTCATTGTTAGTACCTTTGGGGACCCAAATTTGTCTAATCTTGGGTCTCACATGCATGGAGTTATAATAACACTTTGTAGCCCTATGACCATATTTATTGCATATGAAACATCTATTATGATGCATGCCTGTGTGTGTGTGGTGATTCATCTTCCACTTGGACTTGTGTGATTCCTTAGTTAACCTTCTGTTAAACTGATTCCCTTTATTCCACGTGTCCTTAGGTTTCATAAATAGTGATGAGTGTACCTTACCTCTACTGTACCTTCCTAGTTGATTCGTAGAGTTGGTTTTGCTTGACTCTACGATTCTTCGAGGTTGGTTAGTAGAGATTTGATTACTCTTCCCCTTTATGAAACCCAGACCAGCGTGAGATCCTTTACTTTTCTGAGTATAACTAGAAGCAGTAGAACAAGGTTGAACTGGCTCTTCCAACTGTGAGGATTTTACAAAGACAATGCCTCTACCAAAACTTGAGGCATTGCTAGTGCTAGTTTCCATTGTCTTTTCCACACAAGGCTCTGAGATGAATTCCCCAAAGCCTAGACCTATTCTGTCGAATGTGCTTCTCTGACTGGAGAGCAGGCAGTCCATGGACGATGAAGCTTTGTTCCATGCAGAGATAGTCTTCTCTAGATCCTCAACTTTAGAGGTTAGAATAGACTCTCTTTGTGCATTAAGTGTGTTTGTCTGTTTTAAGGTCTCATTCTCAGCCTCAAGCTTGGAAAGAAGATTAGTACTTAGAAGGGCTGTTTCAAGCTCTTCTTGAACTTTCTTCTTTTCCTCTTGAAGAAGTGAATGATCTTTAGACAAGACTCTGAACCACTTCATGTATTGATGTAGATCAGTAGTTATGCCATGCAGTGCAGTTCTTAATTCATTCATGTCTACATCAGGTGAGTTGAAATCAAATACCTCGTCGATACTTACATTATGTATATTGAGGCTTTGTTTGTCCTTTGCATATTTGGCCATTAAGCACAGATTGGCCATTTGTGGTTCTTCTTCATCTCCGGAGTCAGCATTTGAGTCATTATCTGAATCACTCCACGATCCTCCCAAGAACCGTGCCTTTGTCTCTTTTCTGAGGCCTCTTGGTTCCTTTGTATTCTTTCTTTGCATGAGATTTCTTCTTTAGTTCTTCTTTGATAGGCTTGTTGCAGTTGGCAATGAAATGACCAGGTTTCTTGCAGTTGTAGCATAAATCATTCATTTGTTCCTGGCTGATGTAGTTGCTGACTTTCTTTGGCTTGCCGGTTCTGCCTTATCACATGAACCTTCTTAGTCTCTTTACCAGCATAGCAAAGTCATCGTCATCGTCTTCATCATCATCAGGGTCAATCTCAGTGATGACTTTTGATACACCTTCATTTGCCTTGAGATTAACACCCTTATCCTTTCTTCTTCCTTCTGATAAGGTTTCGGCGCGTTGGGTCAGCTCCAGTTCGTAGGTCAGTTGATTTCCATACAGTTGTTTAACTGTCATCTCATTAAGATTCTTTGATTCTCTTATTGCTGTGGTCTTTGCATCCCATCTGCTCGGTAGGGCTCTCATGAACTTTATGGTTAGATCATTGTTAGGATAGATCTTCCCATACGCTCGTAGAGAGTTGAGCAGAACGTTGAATCTTTCATAGGTTTCGATTCGCTTTTCTCCCGCATACGAAATAACATTTCATATTGCATGTCGAGAGAGACCGCTTGTTCTCTCTGACTTCTTCAGTTCCTTCGTGCATAATCAGCAGTGCTTCCCAAACTTCCTTAGCTGTTTTGCTGTTTACAACATTTTTAAACAGATCGTTCTCTAAGGATTGGAACAGGATATTCTTCGCCTTTTTATTAAGTTGGACAACTCTCTTCTCTGTGTCTGTCCATTCTTCTTTAACTTTGATTTGTACTCTGTTTGGATCGTCAATGGTTGGTGCAAGCTTTATTGGTATATAGGGCCCATTAAGAACAGTCTCAAATAGATCTTCATCTATTGAGTCCATGTAAGCTTGCATCCTGACTTTCTAGTTAGCAAATTTATCCTTGTTGCACATTGGTGGCTTACTGTCTCCCCCGGTGCTGGATTCGCTTGGTACGAGTGCCATTTGGATCTACTAAAGCGTGTAAGTCAGAAAAATAGAACCCGCTCGATACCAATTGTTAGTTCCTAGTAGGCACAAGTTATCTGTAAGGGGGGTTGAATAGATATTTGAAAATCTTTCCTTTTTAAACTTGTTCTTAGATAATGATTAAAACTTAGCAGAATTAGTATTTGTTTTAATCTTCTTTACCAAGCAATGGAGTTATGAGCGAGTAAGGCAGTTATGGCAGATATAGCAGATATAGCATGAATGTAAACGACACAGTTGTTTTTAAGTGGTTCAAAGCACTCAAAGCTCCTAGTCCACTCTTCTACTCAACGAGTAGGATATCCACTAAGGATGTCTTTTACAATCTTCTGAATCACATGATTCCTTCTAGACCAAAGCCCATCAGAACTTCTCTAGTTCACTCTTGAACTCTTCAAGTCCAAAGAGACTTGGCTTTCTTGCGATTCACTCATTTAACTCTTCAAGTCTAGCAGACTTGGTACTCTTCTTCAGTTGATTGATAGTTGTTGAGTTCTTGATGGTTTCTACTATGTTGCTGTGTAAGCACTGGTTCGTTAAGAACTGAGTAGCTGAGCAAGCTTTGCAATATCTCAGATCGTAGAGTTCAGCTTGAGAGATGTTCACGTTGTTTGATTTAATGCTTGCTTGCTTCTCTCTCATCTGTCTGATCTGAATATATATGATGTTCAAAACTATTCGTTGGATCCATCCGTTGTGGCATTAAATGCGTCTGAAATTTTAGTACTATGATGGAGACATTTCTGCACATCTTCTGAATTCTGCATTCTGGCCCACTAACACTGCAGGCTGCTTTCTCACCTACCACCTGAAAAGGTGTTTTGTCCCTCTTACCATGGTACTATCCTTAGCTTCTTCAATACGCTTCTTTGTTGTATACTAAGGATATTTCATATATCCTGGGACTGATGAGTACTGCAACATTTGGGATCCATTCCTCACTTGTTGAAAACACAGATCATGAGGCTCGACGTTTTCTGACATGAGATAGATGATGCTCTACGATTTGGATCGTGGTGTTCTACGATTTAGATCGTAGTGTCTTGACATCTTTGCATACTACGAAGCTATCAGTTCGAGAGCACTACGATTTCCCTTAAACCATCGCACACTACGATCTTCTCTTGCTTGTGTTGTGACTCTATGTTCCCGAGAGCACACTACGATCGTTGACTTGTAAACTTCATGTTTCCTTCGGCATACTGCGATCGTGGAGTTGGCTCGGCAAACGTTGGGACCACTCTACGATTTCCGAAGAGTCCCTTTCAAAGCAGGCACACTTCGATCTTCAGGCTCTACGTTTTCTGCCTTGACTCCTGCAATGTTGATCAGATTGATGCACTACGATTTCTTCAAGACTAATCTATTACATCTTAAGATCAACCTAACAGTTTTGATCTTTCTATCTATACATTCTTTATCAGAATGGTACACGTTGAAAGCTTAGATCAACCTAACAATTTTGATCTATCACTAAGTCCTTGTACATATATTCATTTAAGGACCTTATAAATAATCATGAACATATGCATTAAAACATCAAATCATAATATGCATTCTCCCAACAGAGTGTTCTGAACTGCCGAGAGAAAGAAGAGCATCATGTCATCTTGGTGTCCATCATGGGAAGACTCTAAGTACCATAGAGAAGAGCTCACAGTCATCTTAGCAAGTCCATCATGAGAAGACATCAAGTATCAAGAAGGGAGATCACAAACGTCATCATGATGGCAAGCATGAAAAAGTTTCTAAGTACCTAGCAGAAGAGGTTACAGTCATCTTACAAACCCATCATGTGTAGCCATCTTGTATCAAGAGGAACGATTTCAAGGCAGTTATCAAGGGGTCATCCGAAGTGGTTGAGTAACTGAAGAAGCTGAGCATCATTCAACAGTCAACTGCACTTCAAGGATGATCACGCCATGCTGCTAAGTACAGAAGATGTTCAGAGCATAAAGACATCTTAGCAGCTCCGCACCAACTGCAACAAACAAACAAACAAACAAACAACTCAGAAGCCAGGGCCTGAGGGGTCCTTGTCTGGAGGGACTAAATGAAGTTCCAAGCCTGCTGGGCTTGAAGAGTTCCTAGGGAACTAGAGGAGTTCCAAAATTTGCGGCCTTGAAGAGTTCTTCGTGAACTCAAGTCCCAAGGTCATTGGGCTTGAAGGAATCTTAGTGATTCGGTCTTGCCCATCCTTAGTGGAAATCCTGCTAGTTGAAAGCAGAAGAGTGGATTAGGAGCTTGAGTCTTTGAACCACTTAAAACCCCTTGTGTCTTTTACATTATGTCATTTACATTATGTACTATAACTGCTATAACTGCTATGTATGTTCTAACTACTTACAACCGAACTAACTCTATGAACAATGTATGTATGATTATGAATATATCAATGAAGGGGATCTTTTACTTATTCCGCTGTGCTTGAAAAGATTCTTATGTTTGTCATATGCTAAATTATAAGCAATACAAAGTAAACCAGAAAAGTATTTATAAGAAATTAAAGAGGATCTATTCAACCCCCCCGCCCTTCTAGATCTATTGTGCCTACTGGAACTAACAATTGGTATTAGAGCAGGTTCTCATGCTATATTCAAAACCTAATCGCTTTGAGTCTGATCCCAGGCACAAACATTGTTCTAAACTTAGTTTAGTAGTAACTTGTTATATGCAGATGAGCTCACACGTTGGAAATATTGTGTATAGGTAAATGTGTATATACACCTGAAGCTGCTCAGATTGGTCCATGTTCTCTATTGTTACATCAACAAGACCAATCCTTGCCTGCAGTCAATCTTGTAGTCTGAAGACCAGACGAGAAAGCTCAAGAGACATCAATGACAAAGAGTCAAGCATCCACTAGCCTGAAAGATGAAAAGGCCATACATGCTAAGAAATGCTTATCAAGAGAAGAAAGAAGATCTTCTCAAACTTATGTCTGGCCAACCAGCAGCTGGGTGCAAACTTTGTAAACTGAAGGATGTAAAAGATTTTAATGCTGAGATTCTCTTGGCCTACATCTTCAAGATCACGACTGATTGATTGAAGGTCAACAAGAGCAACAACCTGTAAGGAACAAATGTGAAGCTATGCACATCAATGCCTAAACTCAGTACATCTAAGATAAATGACTGTTAAGTAACTGACAGTAAAAAGGTACGGTTCCTCACTATTACATGTGTTCATCATAAAAGCACCCTCTTATGAACCATAACCGATTTCAGTCAAGAAGTTATAATCTACCTAAAAAGGTAAAGAGAGAAAGTACTGTGAGGATGTAAACTCAAATGTCTATAAACTTTCTCTCCATCCAAGTTTTAGGTTGAAGATGACATCTTGAAGAAAATCTAAAATGGGTCATAAGAGCATCACAGGTCAAATTAATTTCATGTGAAGTAATCTTTGCTGGTGGGTTAGTATGTATGTACAAATCCTTGATTCTAAGTGTTTGATAACACATAGAGTATGATCAGTTCTAAAAGAGTATCTTGATGATGTGTAGAAACTGATCACCTCCATGAATCAACTAGATACCCTTAAATCGTAGAGTTGATTCTCACTTTGTCAACACTTAAACATTGTGAACATAACCTAGCAAATGATGAAACCATCAAAGATAAAGAGTGTGTTATTAAAGTCTAATCTTACACGCACTCACCTTCATGTATATCAAAATGTATTATCTAAAACTAGTTTTATGCATGAATATGATGTTGGTGATAAATGTGATGATTATCCAAATACAAGAGGAACATGGGTTTAGAAAACTAACCTAGCAAGACCCATTTAATTATGGGTACCGAAAATAGAAATATATTTAAACCTGCAGGTACTTGGTCTGTCTGACCACACTAAGGAATGCTGAAGCAGGAGACTTCAGTCAAGAAGATTCAACCAGCAAAAGGCTAAGGACTGTTCAGAAGTGATTCTGATAAAATTTCTATATGTCCAAGCCTGTCCTTGAAGACCCATTGAGCTAACCTGAGTAAAGCTCACATGGCTGCAAATCTGTATATGGGAACAGGCCATGCAACCAAAGATGAAGTGGGTCCTATATGCTTAAATCAAGAAAGCATGCTATATGAGAAGAATCCTCAAGGGAGCTCACAACAGAGGATCATTGAGCTTAAGTCAAGAGGAGTTCATTACGAAAGCAGAACCTCACAAACACAACTGTCAAAGAAGACTACGTTCGTAGTGCTGTCAAAAGATCGTAGAGTGATCAGTCTTGAAAATATCCATGTCTACGATACAAGGAGATCTAAGTGATAACTGTGATTCCAGTCAGAAGGAGATATGCGAGGTTGCCTTTATATGAACCTAAAGTAAAGGGAATCACATCTATCTGGAAAGACAACATCAACCATGGGAAATAGTGATCTGTTGAGAAACAACATCACTGAGTTATACTATGAAGAAATGTACTAGCTACAGAGTCCCAAAACTTTGTGGCTGATGAACCAAATGAAGATCTATAGTCAGTAGGAACGTCTCAAAACGTACTACTGATAACCATTCAGCCACCCAACTCAAAATCGTGGAGTGCCTACGATCAAACATCTGATCGCAGTGTAGAAGCAGGAGGACACCACGATTACAGCAAATGCAATTGTCCAAAGTTGGTAGAGGACCTCCCCACCAGAAAAGGTCAAATGAGATATCATTGTAAATCACTTCTAATGTATTTCGTCTAGAAAGCGTCTCAGGGACAAACCTGACCTTTAGCTCACTCTAAGAGGTTGGCCCTTCCTGAGCTACCTTAACCCAGAAGAATTGCTTGATCAAATTCATCTCAAGGACCAAGTTAGTCAATGATCGTAAAGTCGAGGTTGAAGAGAATTCCACGATCGCAGTGCAACCTCAGCGATCGTAGAAGACAACTCGACGATTGTAGTCCTACTAAAGGGTACTCCAGTTCATAAGGAGCTTGGAAAATGAGACAATTGCTCAACCATTCAAAATGAGGAGATAAGTTCGAATATATCAGTGATCAAACTATGCTGCATCAAAATGAGGATAGAAGTCAAAGCCATCCATTGCAGCATCTCTCAAAAGTTGATCGTTGAGTCAACAAAGGAAATCGTAGAGTCCATAGCTGCATTACCATGCTACTCTACGAATTAAAAAGTTAACGGTCAAAGCCACGTCGATTAAACATCTACTCTTCTAAAAAGAAATATCTAACTGAAAAGTTATGGGGAGTTACAGCTCATTACTGGGCATCGTGCAACCAATGGTCAGTTGACACATCACTGGTTATGCAGAGTTAGAAGGAACTTCCATAAAGACAATCTCAAATCTGCAGACAGTTATCAAAAGCTAGCGAACATTTCTCCCTCCAATTTTCAAACCCTAAAATCCTCTCAAGAGCCAAAATAGGATAACACTCCAGAGCCTTACCAAATCACAATCAGCCATCTCTTTTAAACCTCTCTAAATCAAATACCCACATTCTTCGAACTGCTCAAATGAAAAACTGGCGAGTAATCACTGGCATTCAGTTCGAAACTAAGTCGTTTGAGAAATCCGAAAAGAAGTTCAGAGACATTCTTGAACTTGTGAAGAAAGCTGGATTCTCAGAATGTCATGAGGCCAGCACTCGAATATATGCTGACCTGGTTAAAGAGTTCTACTTAAATGCCTCCATAAACTCCGGAACCCTTTCTACCAAGGTCAAAGGTCAGTCTCTAATGCTGAAATCTTCTAACCTCAATCAATACCTAAGTTTTCCTAACCAAGGACTAAAGAGCCTTGATGATGTTGATACAGAACAAGCAAAGGAGATCATGGGGTACCAAAGAAACCCTAGTCTGAAAGACATGAAGAAGAAAGAGTTTCCTGAAGAGTACGAGTTCCTTGCTGAAATAGTTGGAAAATGTATACTGTGCAAGGACACTGAACATGACACAGTGCTTGACCAACAGTTAAAGATAATGTCAGCAATAGTTCTGAAGAAACAAAACAATTTTGGAGCTATCTTGTTCGATCAAATCTCCAAGTGGGTAGAAAAAGCTGAGCTGAAGAAGTCCACCGAAAAACCCTTGACTAAGGTGTTTCATTGAAGATTGTTGAGTATTGTGATGAAGAAGAAGCTAGGAGGGAAGATCAAGGATGATGAATGAGAGCCTTTTAATGTTCACAAGGTAATGTCTCCACAATTGTTTGTAAATTGGAAGAAAAACCCCAAGGAGAACCGAAGGCTGACAACTGGGAGCAGCAACAAAGCCTCTGCAAAGAAGAGGAAGACAGAAGAGGCAGAAAGCTCTGAATCTGATGATTCTGTACCAACAACAACCACACCAACCAAAAAGAAATCCAGAGGTGTGAAAAAAACCAAGGCCCCACCAAGGAGTCTCTCCTCCAAGGACAAGGATAAAGAAGAAAAAGTCCTAACTGCTGAAACAACAAAAAGAAGAAGTAACAGGTTACTTCAAGGCCCATTCAACAAGAAAGCTAAGGTGGAAAACAAACCAGCCTCAGCTTCCCAAAATAGTACATCTAATGAAGAGAAGGACGTAGAGTCAGCAGAAGAATAAGAGACAGATGTCAAGGCTGAGTCCTCACAGACCAAATCCAGCAGTGAAGGTGAAGCTGGATTAATGAATAAAAATTCAGCATCCGCTGATGAAGAGGAATGCTCAAGCCCTGTGACTAATCCTCAAAGCATCCACTCTGATGATGAAGAAGAGATTCAAGATGACCCAACTACATCCCCAAATGCAATTGCCCCAACAAGCCCAGATAATGGGTTAAATGATGCTAATTTTAAAAAAGAAGAACGAGCCCCTTCCAATCCTGAAAGCCCTCAAAATGACTCAAAGGGTGATAATTTTACAGAAGAAGGGACTGCCCCTGCCAGTGCTGAACCCCAAGGAAGGTTGTCTGTTGAACCAGAGGAGTCTGAGTCTGAAGAAGAAGAAGAGTCTAACTCTAGCAAAACTGAACCTCCAAGAAGATGGAAGAGCTACAGACTGCAAGATAAGTTTGCCTCCAAAAGGAGCAGTGATCAATCAAATGCCATCATTGAATTAAGTGATGATGAGTCTGTATCACAGGAAGAAAGTGCTGAGGATAGGACCAGCAATGAAGAAGATGAATCAGAGGAAGATCTTCTTTGAAGAAGGTTATGGGAATGAAATGCAGCAAGAAGAATTCACTACTGGAAGTGATCAAGATGGTTCAGGCTCTGAGAAAGAAGAAATGGAGAATGATTCCAATTCTAAAAATCAGTAATCAAAGGAGCCAGAACTCTATCATGTCCTCTCACCAGCAAGATTTAACAGAAGAATAGTGGTGGAAGTCTCAAATGAACTACCAGAAGCTCCACTAGAAAGATGTGTGAACTATGGAAATGAGTAGCTCAAGGTAGTAAGAATGACTACCTTTGACATAGCTAAAAACTGGAACAACATGGAGCTAGACTGCTCGACCATTCTCTACAATCCTGACGACTTGCTGATGAGATGGTTCTTCTAGTGGATGCCATGGCTAAAGGCCCATACTGAAGGAGATGGAAGCTACCTCAGCTGGTGCTACTCTCACTTTCCAAGCATGGAGCTGGTAGCACAAAACTTCCCAAGGGTAAATTTTTTTGCTACAAAGATGATCACAAACTAGCTCCACTTCAAAGTCTATCGACATGCTGGAAATCACTATATCCCCTATGATCGTAGAGTGGACTCTCAAGGAAGAAGGAACATAACAAAGGAGGTGATCGTAGAGTCTGGTCACTCTACTGCTGAGACTGTTCAAATTCAAAATCAGAAGCTTCCAACAGCCCAAACACTACTATCTGACATTCCCTCATCCTCAACCAGCAATTGGTACTCAATGATTGTTCAGATTCTCCAAGCTTTCGAAAATCAGTCTAAGAATGAAAATCGTAGAGTCTAATATGATGCTCAACCCGAAGCTGCCCAACAAGAGGATCAAACTATTTTGGAGCAGGAACTACTGAAGAGTTCTGATGAACTAAGTGAGAAAATATCTCGACTCACTGAAGAGTCACAGAAGCTGACAGCAGCAGGAGATAATTCATTCCAGAACAAACTTCAAGCTACTATGGCTGATGTATCTCTGAAACTCCAAGAGAGAGATAACATCTATCAGAAGGCCATACAAGATTAAAAAGCAGAAGCTCTACGAGTTTAGAAGGCCAATGAAGAGCAGATCCAAGCCCTCTCTGACAAGATTGACTACCTGAAGCAGTCTTTCTCAGTACAACTTGAGCTAGGCCAACAGGAACTCAAGTTTGAAGTTGCCAACTCCTCTTACCTAATGGAACAGCTTATGTCCAACATGGAGCAGCTCTCATAAATGACTAATGACAAAAAGGGAGAGAAAAAGAGGCATAGAAAGAGGAAGAGCAAGAGGAGCAAGAGGCACTCAAAGAAGAGCAGAGGGATAGGAGAGAAGAAGTCAAAGAAGCTGACAGCAGAAGAAGAGGCAGAGTTATCATTTGAGGGGGAGCCAAAAGATGATGATCACATGATCGCAGAGTCTGATGGGGAACATGTTCAAAAAGATGCTGAAGGGGAGCTAAGCAAAGATAGAAGGTCATCTTCCCAGGGGGAGCAAGAGCAAGAAGAACAAACAGATGAATAACTGATAAACAGACATCCTAGAAACATACATGGAGCCAAAGAGGTACATCTCTAACTAGTTAGGTATGTTCTGGATCCAGGATGTAAAATGTCTTAATTTATAAATTGCCATATATTTATAAATGACATTCATGATTTATCTGTTTTAGAAATACAACTGCTCACTGTATATAAGATTCATTCATAACATGCATATGCACTTATTGTTTTTTCATAATCAAATAGGGGAGATTATCGGGAATAAGCATGTGAATGATATTCTATTTGCATATGATTTGATTATGATATATATATATATATATATATATATATATATATATATATATATATATGAATGAATAGTATGCAAGTATGCTTGTATTAAGAAAAGCTGTAAAGTCCTTTGATAGATAATAGAAACATGTGTACAAGGACTTAGAATGAATTGATCAAGTATATTAGATTGATCCTACATAAGCAAAATAGCTTTGTAAAGTCCTTAAAAAGAAATGATGTACAAGGACTATAAATATAAAAAAATCAAGCATGTTAGGTTGATCTTATGATGTAATAGATATGCTTGTTTGATCGTTGAGCACTGCACCAAAAATCGTAGTTTGCTAGGAGAGTCAAGGAAAACTCGAGAGCTGTCGAGGCAGAATCGTAGTATGCAAGATAGTATATCTCAGAATTCATAGACTACCAAGAGAGACGAGGAAGGATCGTAGTGTGTCGAGTAAAAATTTCTCAGGACCAAAGTCTGCTGAGGAAGTCATGTTCAAAATCGTAGAGACAGCCTGCCTACGAGCCGACCGAACATCTGCCTAAGCCAAGTCAGAAACGTAGACTACACTCGGAGTCGTAGAGTCTACTGATGATGAAGCCAAGTCAAGGATCATAGATTACACTCTGAGTTCATAGAGTCTATTGATTACATGTAGAGATCGTAGTCGAGCTATATCAGATGAAGACATCGAGCACAAAGACAGAAATTGTTGAGTGTCAAGATCTGATCCCGAAGTCGTAGTGTTTGCACAACATAAGCTAAATCGTAGAATGCTGAACTACGACCTCAACATATGTGCTCACAATGCCAAGGCAGAATCGTAGAGCAAATACGATTCTCCACTAATGAGCACTCCCAGAATATCCAAAGGAATAAAGCATCTGGTTGGCACTGCAAAGATACATCCCACCTGAAGGGAACCAAAGAGCACTCAACGAATGGCATGACAGCTAACAGAAGATCTAAGCACCAACCCAATCAGCATCAAGATTGAGTTGTGAAGCCATTCAAGATGAAGTCTTCCACAAGTTGATCAGAAGAAGACTTGATGAATCGACCAAAGAAAGTCGACAAGTCAAGATGTCAGCAAGCGAATGGAAGACAATGATCTTGGAAACAACCAGGATCGTTGTGTTTGCCAAACAAAGAAAGAACTGATGAAGTACATACAGAGATACTAGACAGCTTCTGAAGAACAAGGCTAAAGTGATTAAGCATTGGGTCAGTCCATTGATGATCAGTGAACGGAAGATCACAAGGAGAAAGCGAGCTGGACACGCCACAAATATGAAGTGTCTTGCTATTCAAAAGAGGCCAGAACAAGGAAGTCAAGTCATCAGTATCTGAGACCTGTTGAGGCAAATAGAAGTGTTGAAGTACTGCACAAAAAAAGGAAGAGGTGTTCTACATTTAAGATCCAATCAACAATCTTCAAGATCGTAGTGTTGACTCTACCAGTCTGAGCAACATTCAACAATACACTACAATCAGGTCCAAGAAGACAAGCATCAGAATCGTAGAGTTCGAACATCCGAAGATTGAAGCATTGGCAACGGTTCAATCTGAAGGAGGTATTCGGACAAAAGCTTATTGAGAGAATCGATGCAAAAGGACAACCTCTGATCGAGAAATCAGAAGGAGCAAATAAAGTCTTTGACCTGCCCAAGACATTAAAGTGACATCTCTGATGGGTAGGTGAAATAGTAGACTGCAATATCAGAAAAAGTTTGACTTATCATATCAGCAGTCTACCTCAAGCAACTCGAGATCTGTGAAGATGTTTGAATAGCTTTCAACGACTACTTTCCAATGGAAGGATTGGGAAAGAGTATAAATCTGCTAGAGCTTCAAAGATCAAAGGTTGTTGGAGTTGCCAAGTTTGGAGTAACGGTGGACTATTCTAAACCATGTAAGATAGTGAGTCCGAAAGCTCACTCTACGATCCACCAAGAACACTTAGAGTTAGACAAAGAAAGAAGTAGAAGTGAGAGATCTACAATGTAGAAGTGAGAGTTCTACTACTAGAAGAGTGTTCTGAACTGTCGAGAGAAAGAAGAGCATCATGGCATCTTGGTGTCCATCATGGGAAGACTCTAAGTACCATAGAGAAGAGCTCACAGTCATCTTAGCAAGTCCATCTTGAGAAGTCATCAAGTATCAAGAAGTGAGATCACAAACGTCATCATGGTGACAAGCATGAGAAAGTTTCTAAGTACCTATTAGAAGAGCTTACAGTCATCTTAGAAACCCATTATGTGCAACCATCGTGTATCAAGAGGAACGATCTTCAAGGCAGTCATCAAGGGGTCATCCGAAGTGGCTGAGTAACTGAAGAAGCTGAGCATCATACAACACTCAACTGCACTTCAAGGATGATCACGCCAAGCTGCTAAGTACATAAGATGTTCAGAGCATGAAGACATCTCAGCATCTCAGCACCAACTCCAACAAACAAACAACTCAGAAGCCAGGGCCTGAGGGGTCCTTATCCGGAGGGACTAAATGAAGTTCCAAGCCTGCTGGGCTTGAAGAGTTACTAGGGAACTAGAGGAGTTCCAAGGCTGCTGGCCTTGAAGAGTTCTTAGTGAACTGAAGTCCCAAGGCTGTTGGCCTTGAAGGAATCTTAGTTATTCGGTGTCTTGCCTTCCTTAGTGGAAATCACCTAGTTGAAAGCGGAAGAGTGGATTAGGAGCTTGAGTCTCTAAACCACTTAAAACCCCTTGTGTCTTTTACATTATGTCATTTACATTATGTACTATAACTGCTATAACTGCTATGTATGTTCTAACTACTTACAACCGAACTAACTCTATGAATAATGTATGTATGATTATGAATATATCAATGAAGGGGATCTTTTACTTATTCCGCTGTGCTTGAAAAGATTCTTATATTTGTCATATGCTAAATTATAAGCAATACAAAGTAAACCAGAAAAGTATTTATAAGAAATTAAAGAGGATCTATTCAACCCCTCCCCCCCCCCCCCTTCTAGATCTATTGTGCCTACTGGAACTAACAATAGTGATTGACTTTAGTGGTTTGGTTGCTTGAATTCGCATAACAGGTTGGTTAGGAATATGAAAACTAACGACTTTACAAAAATAATCAATTTTAGCATGATGAGTAGTTAAACCAATCAATCTCTAAAATCACATCAAATGCAAGTATTTTCAAAGAGATGAGATCAATGGGTAATGTAATAACCATGAATTTTAAGTCACGCGGTAATTAAATATATTAATTAAATATTAATGATATTGAAAACTTTGTAACATATAGTGAATAAATATGTTATTATTTATGTGGAAAATATTTATGGTTAAATATATATATATATATATATATATTCTAAATATATATGTATGTATGAATTATATAAAGAGAATTAAACGAAAAAGTTACATAACCTAATTATATATTAGGTATTAAAATTAAATAACATAAGGGTTATGGTATTGAAGAATAATAGTATTTAAAATTATACTAACTTAAGAGATTAATTTTATTATCTCAATTTAATATTTAATTTAAACCAAATTAAAGTAAGTCTAATTGGGTTTTAAAATTAAATGTACATAAATAATTATTTAAATTTCAAAATGAGTGGAATGAAAACCCTAATTAAATAATTAAGGTAAGCTAAAATTTGTCTATTGGATTATGCTATTTTTACATAGCCCAAAAAATTTAATTAGAGAGCCCAAACAAGAAATCAATGGCCCAAGTTATGGCCCAACTTTTTATGGACCTTCTAGATGGTTAATTAATAAATAAATCAATATATAAATTGGCCAAGTTGGTGCATGAATCCGGCAAGCTAAGGGGGAAAAGAAGCACATGCTTTATTTCATTAGTTTTCATTTTTTTTGTTGGTCAAGGGTTGTTTACCAACCCACCTAAATAGCCCACTAGCCTTTTATAGCTTAATAAATATTTTTCAACCAAGGTAAGCAATCTAAGATATCGGGAGATTTATAGAAATATGCAAGTTATATCTATATACCCTAATTGTCTATAAATACTCCCACATATTTTTATAAAGAAACTTTTGATCACTTATTAGTTATTTAGCAACAAGCAAAAAGCAAAGCAAAAGAAAGAGATAGAGAGTGAGAGACGCGGGAAGCTTTGAAGGAGAGGAGAAAGAAATTTCCTTGATGCCACTTAGATTTATCACATACTTTGGAAAAACAAGAAAAGTAGCATTAAGATCAAGGTAAAAATATTAAATCTCAAGCTTTAATTTCATGTAATTTGTTGGTTTTACAAAACTAAAGAACCTATGCTCATGAACTTTCAAAACTCTTGATTTACTTCTTTTTAGTGCATCATGTTTGGATCTTACATTTTTGGGTGTTTAAAAGTTGATCAAAAAGGAAAGAAAATAAATTATGTACAAATGTTTAAGAAACATCCTAATCTTGCATGCTTAGTGTATTTTATATTAGATACATGGAGTTCAAGCTTTAAATGGCTAGAAGCATGCTAGAATGATAGATATAGAGTTTAATGGATTTAACTTGTGTATTGGTATGTGTTTGTGTAGAAAAGTTTGGTAAAATGTATGAAAATGAGTTTTACCGAAAAACTTAATCGAAAGGTGTGATTGCAGATTTTTCATTTTGAAACTTACTAATAGTTTTTATGATTTTCTTTCTTGTTATGTTAGATATGTAAGTTAAGAACAAAATCCTTTTTGAAGCATGCAAAAATGTTTTAAAATGAGCAAGATATGATTTTTTTTTCTAAAAACACCTCATTGTTGTAGGACTGTGCAAAACAGTCCGGTTTCTGGCCATTTTCAGTAATCAAAACATGTCCAAATTTGATGTTTGATAAATGAAAATTGTAGTTCGGGAAGATACGAATCCAACGAGATTGACTGGACCTAAATTGGAGTTGTAGATTTCATTTTATTCAAGTTTTAGTAAAGGACCCCAAATCTGGAAAATCAGAAATATATATATATATATATATATATATATATATATATATATTAATCTTACGGTTCAGCTTTCATAGAAATAGGACAAACTTTCCGGCGACAAGTTCACCATGTTTTCGGCCGGTTTTGGTGGTGGGTTCGGGACCAAACATTTTCTAAAATTGTGAAGAATATTAAAATATTTAATTTTGAATTTTTCTGGACAGTTATGTAATTACTAAGTAATTAATGGTTTAAACTCATTTAAATCATTTAAAACTTATTAATAATTATTAATGTCACTAAATGATAATTAAACTAATTACATATAATCTAATTGAAATTAACTATTTAATTATTATTTAAGTGATAATTAAGTAGAGTTAGTGGTAATAAACTAACTATTGATTATTTAATTAAGATTAAATAATAAATAGAGTTAAACCATTGATTAATTATTATTTAATTAATATTAAATAATGATTAAAGAAAATTTAAGTAAGATTATGTAATAATAATGTAATTACTTACTTACATTGGCATAAAATTTATAAAATAATTTTTAATTATTATTTAATTAATATTAAATAATAAATAAGATTAAGTAATAATTAATTATTCTTAGATTAACAAGAAAGAATAATTAAAGATTTATGAAGTGAATTAATTATTTGATATTCAAGGATAAATAAATAAATAATTATTATTTATTAAATAATAAATAATGACAAATGTTAATTAATTATTCATTTATTAATAGTAATGAATAATTAAAGATTAATGAAGTAAATAAATAAATTATTTATTTTGCATGGATAATGATTTAATTAATTTTTATTTAACTAATATTAAATAATAATTAAAGACAAATAATATTAATAATTTAATTATTTATTATTTAATTAATGTTAAATAATAAGTAGATGTAATTAGCTATTATTTATTATTAAATAATAACTAAAGGTAATTAATTAATTACTATTTAACTAATATTAAATGGTAATTAAATAAAAATAGAGTTAATAGATGAAGAGAATTTAAATAACTCATTAATTAAACAATTAAAGTAAATTGTTTAAAGATCTAATAAGTGTTTATTACTTAAGAAAAACCTTATAGATTAATTAAATCATTAACCTACAATTTATTATAGGACTAATGATACTATATTATATTATGTGTACCTTATGATTGAATTATTTGTTAATAGCATAAGTAAGCGTATAAACATACAATTATACGCAGTACTAATTAATAGACCAACATTGTCAATGCTAGGTTGTTCAAAGAGTTTTAATTAAAGCTAGTTAGCTGTAGCTCATCGAACATGCAAGTTGTCTAACTCAAACTTGAGTTATTATTTTCAAAGCATGTTAGTTGATAATTATTGTTGATTACTCCACATCCTCGAGACTGAGAAAAAGAACAATTTTATTAAAGCATTATATTGTAAAATAATTGTTGCTCGACTATTAAGTGTTTATGCATAATACACCGGGTATGAAAGGCTGATCCCCTTGATTACCAAAACTTATTAAAAGGACCAGTTTAACTACTGACAACCTTAGTATATGTTCATGGTTATTTCAAACCAGTCAGCACCTATTATTCAATTATTCGAATATTCAATTATTGATACTTAATTCATGTTATTTCACAATCGATTCTATTGTTGAAAAAATTGAAAGCTAAATTCCTTTCTAATCATGATATACCTTTCTTGTATTTAAACTTGCTAAGCAAACTAGTTGCTTACCTTTGCTATATCATGACATTTATTTCAGCTATGCCCGAAGGATCGAATAAGAAAGACAAAGGAAAGGGCAAGATTCAAGACTAGTTTAATATGAATGTTAATTATTATATTATCTGATGGCATTATTTATGTAAACCTTTCGTAATATTAAAGGTGTGTTTAAGTTAATGTAAAGAAGACCTTTGGATTATGTTATGAAACTTTATTATAATGAACAATGTATGTTTATTATTCCGTAATAGTTTATAGAATGCTTATGATAAATGATAGATCGTGAACACTGAATCTGAGTTTAGAGAACCTAGATTTGGAGGCGTCACAGGTTGGTATCAAAGCCATAGATTATAAACATTAGGATGCAAAACCTAGGTTATAACCTTAGAAGAAAACTCTTATAGAGTATGTTAGGAGATGAATTAAGGAAATTCATCGAGTTTTGGTTGTACTTAATAAAATATCCTTTCATTTTATCAATGAATATATTTTATTGTGGTATTGATATTATTTATTTGTGTTTATAAGATGTCTGAAGACGGGCAATGTAGCCATTCGGTTGAGCAGGAGCCAGTACAGAATGAGGTAATGGAAGACACCCCTAAAGATCTTTTGATAGGGGTTTTTTTGATGAGAAATAATGAAATGGAGGGTAAGATATCATAGCTAGAGGTGCAGACCACACCCTGTAGTACTCTGAGCAGCAGTACAAGGATGTGGCCTTCCAGGCATAGATGGAGTTGGTTGAGTTGAGAGGAAAGCTGGAGCAATCAGAGTTACAGCTAGGGATACTGAGGGTGGAGAATCAGGCGATGCGAGGTGAGTTCGATTTGGAGATAGCGGACAAGATACGTGTAGAGGAGTCATGGTATGAGGCAACCAAATGGGTTGATCAGCTAGAGATAGCATTGCAAGAAAACAAGGTCAGAGTTGGGACCTTGGGGCTGGCTTTGGACGCATCTTATGAAGGTCAGCGAAGTGGTACTAGGAGGCCTCATATGGAGATAGGAGAGCCGAGTCGATCCGTTCGACGTCGAGTCATGGATTGAGTATTCCCCCAGGAGCATGTTCGTGTGACCCCGCAGGGCAAGCTGGGATGATGTAGCTTAGATGTTATATATATAGATGCAGATGATACCCCTTTTGTTTATTAGGGTTATATGTTTGATGTAAACCTTAGAAGGTGTGAGGTTGTATGTAAATATGATGTATCCCCATTTATGTGTATAGGGGAGTATATCTTTTGTTAGATCCCATCTTTTATGGTTTAAAATGGGATAGTTAACATTTATAAAAATATGCCAAACATGTAAGTGTATGATGCTAAAATTTTGTATATAAATATAAATGCAGTATTATAATCATATGTTTGATTAAGTTTTGAGAATTAATTCAGTAATTTGAATTGCAATCCAACATTTTGATTATATTATTGTTCGATTTAAAATTATGTGTTATTATTTAAATACTAATAAGTTATGGCATATAATAAAACTCAAAGTATAATTTAAGGTTTTGTCTAAACAGAAAATGCCACCAAGATGGAGAGGAAGAGGAATACCGAGAACACAGAGAAATGTAACTGATAGAACATAAACTGAAAATGAAAATAATGAAGGAGGTCAAGCAGACCCAATGCAAAACTTTGTAGACATGTTAGCTCAAGCTATGCAAAATAGAGCACCAGTAGCTAGAAATCGACCAGATAATAGATTGGCGAATATCAAAGATTTTAAAGCAGTTGGACCGCCAGAATTTAAGGGAACCACAGACCCTATAGAAGCTCAGGCGTGGATTAAGGAGATGGAAAAAGCTTTTGTTATCACCAAGGTAGCAGAGGAACAAAAGACAACTTTTGCTACATACTTGATGAAATGTGAAGCTAATTACTGGTGGGAGTCAAACCAGGCTAGAGCCGAAAAAGAAGTAGTAACTTGGACAAGGTTTAAGGAGTTATTTTTTGGGAACTATTTCTCGCCGAGTATGCAAGCTTGGATGGAAGTGAAATTTCTTGAATTAAAGCAAGAAAACATGACAGTTTCAGAGTATGCCGCCAGATTCAATGAGCTAGCAAGATTTTCACCACATCAGGTGGACATGGAGGCAAGAAAGGCACACAGATTTGAGAATAGATTGAAACCGTGGATATACAACAAAGTGGGAGTTTTACAAATTAATACATTTTCAAAGTTGTTGGAAAAGGCTATCATTGCAGAAGGTGGTAGTGAAGCGGTGTCCAAGTACAATTGGGAAAATAATAAGAAGAAGATTGAAGGTGGAAATCAGGGTGCTAGCAGTGGTGGTGGTAATAGCAAGAAACACAAGTGGAACAAAAGTGGCAACGATTCAAGAATGCAACAAGGGAATACACAACAAAAGAAACCAGCGTGTGCAAAGTGTGGAAAGAATCACTCGGGAGAATGTATGAAAGGGAAAAATGTATGTTATAATTGTGGGCAAGAAGGACATATGGCACCAAATTGTCCTAAGCCGAAGAAAGGTGGTTGTTTTTCTTGTAGAGGATCGGGACATCGATTCAAGGGTTGTCCATTGAAGAAGAATTCAGATGGAGGAAGTGGAAATAGAAGTAGAAACACAAAGTTAACAATTATTGGGCTAATGCAACAGAGCAAGCCGACAGGCCGAACATTCAACATGACCGTGCAAGACGCAGTTGCATCAAAGGAGGGTGTGTCAGGTATTGTTCCAATCAATAATAAAAATGCATATGTATTATTTGATTCGGGAGCTACCTGTTCATTTGTGTCTGATGAATTTGCAAAAAGATTAAATTTACCCTGTGAAAAGTTAAAGAACCCAATGAATATAGAAGTTGCCAACAAAGAAGTGATCCCTGTAGTGTTTATCCATAGAAATTGTTGTGTGGAAATAAAGGGACATAAGATAAGCATGAATTTGATTCTGATACGCTTAGGAGAATTTGATGTTATCTTAGGGATGGATTGGTTGTTTAACCATGAGGCAGTTATAGATTGCCAGAAAAAGAGCATACAACTTAAGACACCAGATAAGTCTAAAGTTGTATTTTATGGTAGCAAGTCACCAAGGCAAACAAGTTGTTTGACGATGATGCAGGCCAGGAGGATGTTACGAAAAGGATGTGAAGGTTATTTGGCTCATGTAGTGGATACAAAAGTTATGAATTCGGACATGGGGCAGGTACCTATAGTTAATGAGTTTGGGGATGTCTTTCCAGAAGAACTTCCAGGACTTTCTCCAGACAGAGAAATAGAGTTTGTGATTGATTTAGTACCGGGGACAACGCTGATATCGAAAGCACCATATAGGATGGCACAGGTAGAAATGAAAGAGCTAATGATCCAGCTACAGAAGTTATTGGATAGGAAGTACATCCAACCTAGTATATCTCCGTGGGGAGCACCAGTGTTGTTTGTAAAGAAGAAAGATGGTTCTATGAGGTTGTATATGGATTATAGAGAGTTAAATAAGGTGACAATCAAGAACAAGTATCTGTTACCAAGAATAGACGATCTGTTTGATCAACTTAAAGGAGCGAGATGGTTTTCGAAGATTGACCTGAGAACTGTTTATCATCAGTTGAAGGTAAGGACGGAGGATGTACCAAAGACAGCATTTAGAACTCGTTACGGCCATTATGAGTTCTTAGTGATGTCATTTGGACTGACAAATGCGCCAGCTGCTTTTATGGACTTGATGAACATAGTATTTAAACCGTATTTGGATAAATTTGTGGTTGTATTCATTGACGAAATTCTGGTGTATTCAAAGACTGAAGAGGAGAATGCCGAACATCTAAGGATTGTATTAGAAACATTAAGAAAGAAGAAACTATATGCAAAATATTCAAAATGTGAGTTCTGGTTGAAGCGAGTTAAATTTTTGGGACATGTTATTGACAACGAGGGATTTTCTATTGATCCAGCTAAGGTAGAAGCGGTGAAAAATTGGGGACAACCGAAGACGCTGACAGAGGTCATAATTTTCTTAGGATTGGCAGGATATTACCGGAGGTTTATTCAATATTTCTCAAATATAGCGACACCATTGACTAATCTGATGAGGAAGGCTGTTAAGTATGTACGGACAGAAAAATATGAAAAAAGTTTTCAGGAATTGAAGAAGCTACTAAGTGAAGCACCTGTGTTATCTTTACCAGATAGTATGGGAGGTTTTACAGTGTATAGTGACGCGTCACACAAAGGACTAGGATGCATATTGATGCAAAATGGTAAAGTCATTGCGTACGTGTCACAATTGTTAAAGGACTATGAGAAGGGATACCCTATCCATGATCTAGAATTGGTTGCGGTAGTGTTTGCCCTTAAGATTTGGAGACATTATCTCTACGAAGAAAAGTGTGAGATATACAGAGATCACAAGAGTCTGAAGTATATATTTACACAGAAGGAGTTAAATATGAGGCAGAGGACATGGTTAGAATTGATCAAGGACTATGATTGTAATATTCTATATCATCTGGGAAAGGCTAATGTAGTGTCAGATGCTTTAAGCAGAAAGAGCCAAAAAAACTGTTTGTATTGACAGAACAGGAAGAATTAGTAAGAGAAATTGAGAAAATGGAGTTGGAGGTGAAAAATCCGAAGGATTCGGATAGAGTAATAGAAATGGAAGCAAGTCCAACTTTATTGGACAAGGTGCAAGAATCACAAGAAAATGATGAAGAATGTGGTAATATCAAGAAGCGATTAGCTGAAGGCGAAGAGTTGAAGTATAAGATTGATGGCACTGGATTGCTAAGATTTGAAGGACGAGTATGGGTACCTGCATTTCCAAAGTTAAGAGAAGAGATTTTATAAGAAGCGCATAATACGAGATATTCGATACACCCAGGAAGCACGAAGATGTATCATGATTTGCGTCAACATTATTGGTGACCGAACATGAAGAGAGAAGTTATAGAATGCGTCTGCAGATGTCTAACGTGCCAGAGAGTCAAGGCAGAGCATCAATGACCTAGCGGGTTATTGCAGCCATTGGAGATTCCAGAATGGAAATAGGAGCACGTTACGATGGATTTTATGGTGGGACTTCCAACAACACAAAGGTTACGATGCGATATGGGTAATTATTGATCGTCTTACAAAGTCAGCGCACTTTTTGCCGATCAGGATTAGGTATAATTTGGATCAGTTAGCCAAATTATATATCAAGGAAATTATTTCGAGACATGGAGTGCCAATATCAATTGTGTATGATAGAGATCCACGTTTCACTTCAAACTTTTGGAGAAGTCTTCAAGAAAGAATGGGGACGCAGTTAAGGTTGAGTACCGCGTATCATCCACAAACCGATGGACAAAGCAAGAGAACTATTCAAACATTAGAAGACATGCTCAGAGCCTGTGTAATGGACTTTAAAGGAAGCTGGGAGGATCATCTTCCATTGGTAGAATTTGCACATAATAATAGTTATCACGCAAGCATTGACATGCCACCGTACGAAGCCCTGTATGGAAGGAAATGCAGAACGCCCTTATGTTGGGACGAAGTAGGTGAACGAAGATTGTTGGGGCCAGAATTGGTACAACAGACAGTGGAGATCATTAAGGTTATAAGAGCTCGACTGGTAGCAGCTCAGGATCGTCAAAAGAAATATACAGATTTGCATCGCAAGAAAAGAGATTTTGAAGTGGGAAGCTATGTGTTTTTGAAAGTATCTCCCTGGAAAGGGAAGATTATATTTGGGAAGAAAGGTAAACTGAGTCCAAGATTTATTGGACCATTCGAGATATTGAAAAGGATAGGTGAAGTGGCGTACGAGGTAGCTCTACCTCATGAACTGAAACATATTCATAATGTGTTTCACGTGTCAGTGTTGCGGCCATATAAGCCTGACTATAAGCATGTGATATCAGACGAGCCAATTCAAGTTGAGAAGGACTTGTCATATGAAGAAATTCCTGTAGATATATTAGATAAAAAAGAGCAGAATCTAAGGAATAAGGTTATTCGTTCTGTTAAAGTTCTTTGGAGGAACCACAATGTTGAAGAAGCTACGTGGGAACTCGAGGAAAAAATGAGGAAGAATTATCTATATCTTTTTGAGTAACCTTATATGAAATTCAGGGTACGGAATTCTTATAAGGCGGGGGGGGGGGAGATGTAATAACCGTGAAATTTAAGTCACACGGTAATTAAATATATTAATTAAATATTAATGATATTGAAAACTTTGTGACATATAGTGAATGAATATGTTATTATTTATGTGGAAAATTTTTATGGTTATATATATATATATATATTCTAAATATATATGTATGTATGAATTATATAAAGAGAATTAAACAAAAAAGTTACATATGTTAGTTCTTAGTTGGCACAATAGTTATCTAGAAGGGGGGGGGGGTTGAATAGATGTTTAAAAAATCTTTTCATTTTAAACTTGTTCGTTGATGATGATTAAAACTTAGCGGAATTAATGTTTATTTTAATCTCCTTTATGAAGTAGTGTTATGATAGTGAGGCAGTTATGGCAGATATAACAATTATCGTATGAAAGTAAAAGACACAGTCATTTTAAGTGGTTCAGAGCACTTAAAGCTCCTAGTCCACTCTTCTACTCCTCGAGTAGGAAATCCACTAAGGATGTCTTTTACAACTTCTGAATCACACAGATTCCTTCTAGACCAGCAGTCTAAGAACTTCTTAGTTCACTCTTGAACTCTTCAAGTCCAGCAGACTTAGCTCTCTTACAGTTCACTTAGAACTCTTCAAGTCTAACAGACTTGGCACTTTTCTTCTGTTGAGTTCTTGATGGTTGCTACTCAGTTGTTGTTTAAGCACTTGTTAGAAAGAACTGAGTAGCTGATCAAGCTTTTCTATTTCTTAGATCGTAGAGTTGAGCTTTGAGAGTTCTTCACGTTTTTGTTCAATGCTTGCTTGTATATCTCTCATCTGCTTGATTAGCATATATGTGTTCTTCAAAACTATCCGTTGGATCCATCCGTTGAAGCATTAAATGTGTTTGACCTTTTTGTTCATTGATGGAGACTTTTCTGTACATCTTCTAAATTGCATTCTGGCCCACTGACATAGTAGACTGCTTTCTCACCTAACACCTGAAAATGTGTTTTCCCCCTTACCAATGGTACTTTCCTTAGCTTCTTCAATACGCTTCTTTGTTGCATACTAAGGATATTTCTTATGACTTTGGGACTGGTGAGTACTGCAACGTTTAGAATCCATTCCTCATATGTTGAAGTCTGTCTCCACACAAATCACGAGGCTTGATGTTTTTGACACAAGACAAATGATACTCTACGATACAGATCGTGGTACTCTATGATTTAGATCGTGGTACTCTACGATTCAGATCATGGTGACTTGTCGCCTTGGTGCCTGGTCTGATGCTATCAGCCGAGATCACTATGATTTCTCTTAAATCTTTGCACACTACGATCTTTGCTTGCTTGAGTTATAAACTCTACGTTTTTGAGAGCACACTACGATCTCTAAGTTGGCTCGGCAAACGTTGGGACAACTCTACGATTTTCGAAGAGGCCCTTCAAGGCAGGCACACTACGATCTTTGAAGCTCTACGTTTCTGCCTTGACTTCTGCAATGTTGATCAGATTTATACACAACGAATTCTTCGGAGCCTATTTATTACATCTCAAGATTAACCTAACAGCTTTGATCTTTCTATCTATACATTCATTTATAGAATGATACACATTAAGAGCTTAGATCAACCTAACAAATTTAATCTATCACTAAGTCCTTGTACATATATTCCTTGAATGACTTTACAAATAATCATGAGCATATACATTTAAACATCAAATCATAATATGCATTCTCCCAACAATCTCCCCCTATTTGATGTTGACATAACCAAGGAGATTTGTTGTCATGATTATTAGTTTCTAGATGCATTTGCAGGAAATTTAAACATGACTTAGTATTTCAGTGAGCAGCTGAAATTTCTAGAGAATAAGCATGAATTTATTGATGACTGAAGAGTATTACAATTTAGCTTTACATCAATAATAATTTAAACTTTTACTTATCTCTATTTCTTTGGTCTTTTTGCGTGGAGGATTGACATACTCCTCAAATTCCCTTCTTTTCCCTTGCTTGCTTCATCCCTTCCGCTATCTCTTCCAAATTTCACTGGGCTTATCCTTGGGTTGTGATCATGCCTATTCATGAATCAGGATCTCCAATTGGCATTCTTAGGCTGTGGTGGTCACATTTTGTGAGCTGGTAGCTGGCCCTTGACTCTTTATCGGCTGAGCCATCAAGACTTCCTGTTGATCAAATCGTTGAGTCTGATTGCTTGATCGTGGAGTATGATGGTGGAATTGTCTTGCAGGAGGGCTTCTTGACGCTTGAGTGTGAAATTGTCCTCTACCTCTTCCCTAGATTCCTTGAACTCCTCCGCCTCTACCCTGGCCTCCTTGAACTCCTTTCCCTTTATTCTCCCCCTTTATGTCAGCATCAAGGGTTCGAATGTCTGCAGAAAGTCGATTTACTCCTTGCACAAGCTCGTTGAGTTGGCTTTGTGTTTGAGCAATGTTCTCTCGACTTTCTTTGATCAGGGCTTCAGATCTAGCTTCTTTGTTTCGGAGGGCAGATAGAACATTGTCAGTTTGTCTTTCCTGGTTTACATAGGCTTTTTGAAATTCTTTGACTGAAGCTTTCAGGTTGATGATATTCTCCATCATAAGGTTATTTTGGGCTTCTTGAGATTTCTGTAATTCAAGAACAACCTCTCTTTGTTTGGTGACTATCCAGAAGTGAATTTCATCTCTGTCCTTCATGTTTTGAATCATTTCCTTGATAATTTCCCTCAGCTTTTTTGTAAGCTCAGCGTTCAGAGTGCCTGGGAGATTATTTACAGCAGTGATCATTTGAGTTAGCCTGAGATGAATGACTTCTGAATGAGTTTTCAGGCTCTCATCAATGTTCTTGACCATGTTTTTGGACACTTCGTGCAAGTCATCTTTCGTGGGTAGATTTGTGTGTGGATCAGTGGGTTGAGGATCGTTTAAAGGAGGGGATATTTTCTGGGATTGATCTTGCAGGATGTAGAGGGCAAGATCGAGACTAAAATATTTATTGGAGGATGAGGATGGAATATCTGATGGAGGGGCCTTGGTTTGGATGTTTGAGTTTGTTGACTCTACGATTTGAGGTGGAAACTCTGCAATGAGGCTAGAGTCCGTGATTGTAGAGATGATAGTTTGTGGGAGCATTATGAAGTTGACTGTATTTGGTTCCTCAGCTACAGAATTTTGGGATTCTGCAACTGGAAGTTGATTTAGTGAATGAAGTATCACTTCCAACCATCATGGGAATTCATAAAATTGGCTAAATGAGGATGATGGCAAGTGATTAACTCTGAAGAGGATTGGGATAGACAGTATGAAATTTAAATAGGTACACATAGAAGGAGGGGTTGAATAAGTGTAGTCGCAAACTATGTCCAATTTATATTTCTTATCAAAAATTCCTTGAGTGTTTAATGCAGCAAGCTGGATTACTAATATGGATAGAATATATGTTGCTGGATAAATAACAGAATATTCAAGTATAGAATGCAATCACACAAACACCAGAATTTTTACATGGTTCAACTACTACCCTCTAGAATAGTAGCCTAATCCTCGTCCAATACCAACTAGTATTGGAGACTCACTTTTATTCAACTTTTCCAATTACAATACAAGTTCTATCAAATTTGAACACCTTTGTTCCTTGTGCACCTATGCACTCTTAAGCACCTATGCTTTCCTTCAACTTGACTGTAATAAGTTATCAACCCAAACAAGATTACCCAATACAATATAGATTTAGATATGACAATTAAAATACAATTTTAGAGGTCTAATGATCAAGCAATATATTACTTACCAACTCAAGGCTCTAGTATGAAATGATGTGTAAGAAGGATATTACCAGAATGTATTCGAAGCTGCAACTTTGTTCTTAATGCAATCAATATCTATCTTAGTGAAAAACAATCTCGTAGCTTGTATGCTATTATTTTCTGTGTATATTTTTCGTGTCTGAATATGTTAGTGAGTTCAGTTTATATAGACCTCTTCGAGAGTATTTCCGTTGCACAGATTTGATTATGTAATATGCATGTTTAAAACCATTTAGCACAAATCATGATATATTCAGTTTGATTTCCATGAGATATCACGCTGTCAATACTTTTAATACTAATTGATTTTATGGCCTGTCCCAATTTCTAAAAGGCCGAAAATCAATACTTTATGTTACCATATATATTGACTCGCAGGTTTCCATATTTCTCAATATATATTGAACCGTTAGACCCAACCAATTAGATTTCCCAAATTATGGCTCATGATTCCTGTATCGCGTATAGTGATCTTTTTAATTTATGGCGCATAGTTTGTGTAGCATGATTTATGATTCAAGATCTATGATGTCATGATTTATGCTTACCATAATTTTCTGGCCGGTGTCCATATGGATTGGACTGTTGGAGATAACCAATTAAATTCCTTGAATTGTAATGCAAGACTCCTACTATCCCATTGTTGTCTTATCCGCGGTCTTAGAGATAAAATGCATAATTTATGAGAGTCATTTCATGCTCTACCGTGTGGGTCTCTTTAACAGGATTTGATTCCTTATGTTGAGCAATTTTGTCATGCATATTATTAATCATGCAGCATCAAATATGAATGCAGGTATATGTATGTAATGCACATGTCCTAGAGCCTTATTTTGGAAAGTAATAACTGCTAAAATCTTACATATATTCCTAAGACTCAATTTGGCTTTTCTTTCTTCAAATGCATCTTGACTTTGGACCTTCTTCCTTGATGATCCTGAAATGATATATAACAGAATTAGTGAACTAATATGGTCATCATCAAAACATAGAGTGTGACATAAGTCAACATTCTCCCCCTTTTTGATGATGACAACAAGATAATTATGACTCCCCCTAAAACTATGTATTTCAAGAGAGTTATAGCTCCCCCTCAGTTCATGCATACCATTGACTGCATATGTGCAGTGTTTGAGCAACCCTATATTTTTGCAAGTTATAAAAAGTTTAACAGTAACCCTGTATTTTTTGGTTTCTGGTTAGTCCATAACATGATACGTAGAAATTATAGTAAACTATTTAAACCATCATCCATCAACAGATTTAAACCATAGTCTTAACAATATAAGTTATCATGCATGAAAAGTTAAAAAAAAAAAACAAAAATTGTCTTTGGGAAGCAGGCATAATTATAATTCTTCTCCCCCTTTGGCATCCATCAAAAAGGTGTATCTAGAAGCCAAAGAGGGGCAGGGTGATTAAGCATCCTCCTCGTTAAGATTAACGTGATTTGCCTCGCGAGCAGTGAAATAGGGTCGGTGAAGCCTGCAGTGCATGATCTCTTCCAGGGACATGGTATTGGTAAATCTGGGGGGTCGAGCAATGAAGGTAGGGGGAGGTAACGGCAGGTCCAGAAAGTCTCCTTGATATTCGTCCATCCAATTGCATTGTGGCCATTCGGGTATGCGTGCTTGGACTTGGTCTGCTTGCAGCTCCTTACTAAGATCATTCATGCGGCGCTCGGTAAAGCGTCCCAGAGTTCCAATTTGGTTGCTGATGAACTTTAGCTCAGTACTCAATTGACAGGCGTTGCGGTTCATCTTCCGTTGTAGGGCTTCAACCATTGCCCGAGTGTGCAACTCGAAACCGACCTGAAGGTCAATAAACTCATCTGCCACATTGTGAAACATACCCTGAAGATCAGAATGACGGATGTGCAGTTTTCTTTTTTCAAGGAAAGAGAAACGGAGTTGTATATCTTTGACATCAGAAGAGAGTTGGGCTTTATTATTTGCAATGGTGTGAAGGATAGTGAGAATGTCAGGGGAGGAAGGTGAGGAAGTACGAGGTATGGGTTTGGGAATTTTGGGTACCACACGGATGAACTTTCCTTTAAGCAGAGTGATATGAGCCCCTTTGAGATAGGTAGAATTGATAGAATCAGTTAATTGGATGGAACCCTCATCGTCGAGTGGAATTTGGAAGTGAGTAAATAGTTTGGTGAGGAAGCAGCTGTAGGGCAGACACTTTTTGGAGTGTTTGACACAACGAATCATGTGTTTGAGCATCATCAGTGAAAAGTTAAATGTTTGGCCGATCATTATTAAGGCCACCAAGACCAAATCCTGATAGGTGAATTCAGCTCCACCACCGAGACGAGGGAGGAGATTGTAGCGTAACAGTTTGTGTAGGGCGACTGCAAGAGGAGACACTTCAGTGGTTTTTGGAAGGGTGACAGAGGACACTGTTGGATCATCCAAGACAATGTGAAGCTGTACTAAGTGAGACAGAGGAGTAGATATGGGCCCTTTGAGAGTGAAGGGGCAGTCCCCAGTGTATGGGATGGACAATATACTCCCTAAATCCATAGGTGTGAAGAACAGAGATTTTCCTTTAACAAAGGAAGTGTAGCAATCTCCATTATTCTCAAGATTGGTGTAAAACTGCTGAACCAATTTTGGGTAAGCGACCGAGGGAGGAGTGCTCAAGGAAGACAAACCACATGACTCTAAAAGACGATGAAGAGGGGAGTTTTGGTAGTAAAACATGTCTATTGATTTTTCATAGACAAAGATTTTGTGACATATAGATGACTTAAGGCGAAGTTCGAAGTTGTGACCTCTAAAGAAGTCATCAGGGACAACATGCATTGAAACAGGGAGAGGGTTTACCGTCAGAGGAGGGGAATAGAGTGACGATTCCTTGACTGCTCTCCGTCTAGTGATCGTGGATGTCCCAATCGGTGGAGGAGAGGGTAAGCTAGCTTCCGATTCGACCGGAGAGGAGTCGCCGGAGATGGCTTGGACCGAAGGCTGCTTCAGTTTCAGCCGTCGAGTAAAAGTGGGATGAGGAGATGGTAGCGACATCTCGTCGTCCGATTCGTCACGGATTTGTCTAGATCGCCAGGTTTTCATCTTCACGGTTGGGATTTGAGGGATGTGTAGGGGCACAGAGCGAGTTGAGATATGCAGAAGACAAAGAGAGAGCTTGAATTAGTAAAGTAGAGTCTGTCTTTTAAAAGCTGTGTGTTACTGAGATTTGGAAAGATGTGTCATTATGTTAGGGAATGAAGATCTTGAATAGATACAATGAACGTTATTATGGCACCTAGATACGCCATGACTGTCTACTTTCCTTAAGATATGCAGATCGTATTTAACTCAGACACATCCCAAGTTCTCTTCTTAAGGTACAGAATCGGTCTTCCCCTAAAGGTTTTGTAAAAATATCTGCTAATTGATGCTCAGTGGGAATGAATATCAATCTTATTAAGCCTTTGGACACATTGTCTATAAGAAAATGGTGGCGTACTTCTATGTGTTTTGTGCGAGAATGTAGTACTGGATTTTTAGAGATGGCTATGGTGCTTGTATTATCGCAGTATATGGGTATATTTGCACATATGATGCCAATGTCACACAGTGTTTGACGCATCCATAAGATTTGGGAGCAACAACTTCCTGCTGCTAAATATTCACCCTCAGTTGTGGATAGAGTGACTGATGTTTGCTTCTTGCTATGCCATGATACAAGACTTTATCCCAAAAATGTACATGCACCGCTTGTGCTTTTTCTATCTATTTGATAACATGCATAGTCAGCATCTGAATAACCCAGTAGATCAAAATTATCATATTTTGGATAGAATAACCCTAAATTAGTAGTACCACTCAAATATTTAAATATTTGTTTAACAGCCTATAAGTGGGAGTCTTTGGGTTTGGCCTGAAACCGAGTACATAGACACACACTGTACATTATATCAGGTCTAGAAGCAGTTAAATATATTAGGGATCCGATCATACCTCTATATTTTGTTACCTCTACATCTGTACTTTTTTCATCTGCTGTGAGTTTTATTGATGTACTCATTGGTGTGGTCTTTGAGTTTGAATTATCAAACCCGAATCTCTTAAGTAACTCTTTTGTGTACTTGGTTTGATGAATGAATATACCTTCGTGATTTTGTTTAATTTGAAGGCCCAGAAAGTAGTTGAGTTCTCCCATAAAGCTCATGTCAAACTCTTTGTGCATGCATTTAGAAAACCACTCACAAAGAAAATTATTAGTAGCACCAAATATTATATCGTCTACATAAATTTGTGCACTGATAATATCTTTATTTTGACGTTTAATAAATAGCGTGGAGTCAATTTTACCTCGTATGAACCCATTTGATAAGAGATATTTACTCAATCTTTCGTACCAAGCCCTTGGAGCTTGTTTTAGTCCATAGAGTGCCTTCTTGAGTTTGTATACGTAATGCGGGAACTTGTCATGTTCAAATCTAGGTGGCTGTTTTACATAGACTTCTTCATTTATGTACCCGTTGAGGAATGTGCTTTTCACATCCATTTGGTGTAGCTTGAACTTTCTGAAACAAGCGAATGCTAGTAGTATATCTGAATGGATTGCGAGCAAGCTTGCTTCGGGCAAAATGTTTCTTCATAGTCTATTCCTTCTTGTTGGTTATATCCTTGAGTGACTAATCTCGCTTTTTTCTTGTAATTGTTCAAACTCGCCATGTTTGTTTTGAATACCCATTTAGTTCCAATCTTCGGATACATCTTTCTTGAGGAGGCATCAATTCCCACACTTGACATCTTTCAAATTGTTGTAACTCTTCTTGCATTGCTAGTAGCCAATTTTCATCAAGTATGGCTTCTTTGGCGTTCTTTGGTTCAATCTGGGATAGGAATGCTGAGAACACACACATGTTTTGTGCTTTTCTTCTTGTAGTAACTCCTTCATTTATGTCTCCAATGATGTTATCAGGAGGATGATTTTTGATGTATCTTGCTAATTTTGGAAGTTGAACATTATGTATTACTTCTTCAGGAGATTCAGAATTGTGGTCTTGCTGGATATGTTCCTGATTTTCGTATTTAGCTTGCTGGATAGAGTCTTGATCTTGTTGTTCTTCTAATCCAGCTTGCTGGATCGGTTCCATAGTCTTGCTATTTTTCTTTATGTGGTATGATGGGTTTGCAGGAGTCTCTAAAATTCCTGCATATTCTTCTCTTTCTTTTGGAATATCATGGTTAAGTTCATTAAATTTGATATGTATAGATTCTTCGATACACTGCTTTTGCACATTATAAATGCGATATGCTCTACTATTTTGTGCATAGCCAATGAATATTCCTTCATAAGATCTAGCATCAAACTTGCCTAAGTTCCCACTAGTGTCAAGAATAAAACATTTAGATCCAAAGATTTTGAAATAGCTTATATTAGGAAGTCGTTTATTTAATAGTTCATATGGGGTTTTCAAAAGAATTGGGCGGATTAGCACTCTATTTAGTACATAACATGATGTGTTTACAGCTTCAGCCCAAAATTTCTTTGGGAGTTTATTTTCTTGAATTAGTGTTCTAGCTATTTCTTGTAACGTACAATTTTTTCTTTCTACCACTCCATTTTGTTGAGGGGTTCTAGGTGCTGAGAATTCATGAGTTATTCCTTTTTGATTACAGAATGTAATAAAATCCTTTTGAAATTCAGTACCATGATCACTTCTGATTCTTATAAGATTAAGACTGTATTTGGTTTCCAAATTTTTAATCAGTTTTTCAAATTCTTTAAATGCCTCATCTTTTGTTCTAAGGAATAGTACCCATGTATATCTAGAGAAATCATCGATTATCACAAAAGCATAGAATTTACCATTTAGACTAGAATGCCTTTCAAGTCCAAATAAATCGAGATGAAGCAATTGTAAGGGAGAAGAAGTTGATACCATGTTTTTGGCTGTGAATGATTTTCGTACTTGTTTTCCGAGTTGACAAGGTTCGCATATACCTTTCTTCTCGAAATTTAAGTTCTTTGATGACAACTTCCTGATGAGGTCCATATGAACATGTCCCATTCTTCTATGCCGCAGATTCGCTTCATCTTGAACAGTTGCAAGATATAATTCTTCCGCCTGTCGCTCAAAATCAAGAGTATATATATTCCCCTCTCTTTGGGCAACTAAAGCAGCATTGTTAGTACCATGTGAAATTGTACATTTATCTTTTTCAAACTTTACTTGATGCCCATTATCCATTAATTGACTAACACTGATAAGATTGAATTCTAGTCCGTTGACAAGATGAACATTATTAATGTTAACCTTACCATTACCGATTTTACCTTTCCCAATTATTTTGCATGACCGATTATCACCGAATGTGACAGTTCCATGTTTCTTTTTGACATTTAGTTCCACGAACTTAAATTTGTCTCCCGTCATATGACGTGAACATCCGCTGTCAACGATCCACTTTTGAGAAGATACTTTGGCTTTGAAACATACCTGTATAAGAGAGATACAATTTATATTTTTGGTACCCATATCTTTTTGGGTCGACTTGTATTAGTTGAAATCACATCACTTTTCTTTATCCATACGGCTTTACTTTGATTTTTCTTCCTTGAACAGTTTATCTCTAGATGTCCTTTAATGCCACAATTTTTGCAAGAAGTAAAAGGCGTGCAATAATTTAATTTAAACAATGATTTAGATTTTAGAATTTTAACTTTTTTTCTATATATTGGGTTACAACCTATGCCTTGTTTATCATAACTGGGTCTTTGTTTTCCTAGCAGGACATTTAGGTTTTCTTCCCCATGAACAAATTTATCTAGAGAGTTGTTTAACGATTCTATTTCTTTTTGTAAATCATTAGTTGGAGGTGTTTTATTTGTCGATTCATTACCAAATGCATCAATGCACACATCTTTCATTTTTATCTCATTTTTTAGTTTCTCAACTTCATTATTTAGTTGTTTTACCTTGTTGAACAGTATTTTATTGAAATTATCTAAATATTCATTCTTGCTGCTAATACCTTTTCCTCATTTGTGTGTGTTACTTTTTCTAATTCTTTCTTTTCATCTATTAGCGCCTCCACTTCGCCCATTAAAGTGTTTACTAGATCTTTTAAGTGCATATTTTTTCTTTTAGTTTTTCATTTTCTTATTTCAAAGTTATACCATTAGAAAGAAGTACGTCACTGGATTCACCTTCAAGTCCCATGATGCATATTTGAGCCAGTTCATCATTTGCGTCTATTTCCACTTCGGATTCTTCATCATCACTCCATGTAAGGAATGCTTTATGCTTTTTGAACTCCTTATTTCCTTGCTTTCCTTTGTTTTTGAGTTGGAAGCAATCCTTTTTAAAATGACCTGGTCGTCCACACCGAAACAGTTTCTTCTATTGGGCTTTTCTTTGAATTTGTTTGCGTTGAATGTATTTTTCCTTTGATTCTTTCTTTGAAGTAGGCCTTTAAGTCTTCTTTACATCATGGCTATTTCATCATCCGAGTTATTCTCAAGCTCTTCTTCAATTCCTGCATTTAAAGCTAGTACCTTCTTTCGAGGAACTTCTTCCTCGTCATCATATCTTTTTAATTGATGTTCATATTCTTCCAGTTCACCAAAGAGAGTTAATGTATCCATAGAAGAAATATTGATTTTAATCTTGAAGAGTAGTAATTTTAGATGCAAACCTTTTGGGCATAGCCCGAAGTAACTTACGGTTGATTTCACTTTGTGGGATTGACTTGTCGAGCAACTTTAAAGAATTTATAAGTACCAAGAATCGTGCTTGAGCCATCTTGATTGTTTCGTCTCTTTCCAGTTTGAACATTTCGTAATCATGCATGAGCATACTTAGCTTAACTTCTCGTATTTTGGAAGTTCCTTCGTGACTTACCACTAGGGTATCCCATATCTCTTTTGATGTGTTGCATGAAGAAACTTTATCTATTTTGGATTGCACCATGCCACTGAGAAGAGTGTTCATTGCTTTTGAATCGTATGAAATCATGTATGTTTCGGTTGAGTCCATCTCGAGTAGCATTTTTGGAGTGCCATCATCTCTCCTTGGGATTACCGGTCCATTCTCTACCACCCACCATTCCCATGGGTCTCGCTTGAGATATATCCTCATTCGAAATTTCTAGAAGTTATAGTTCTCAGTTCCAAAGAGTAGTGGAGGTTGGTTGGTTGATTGACCTTCATGATGAGCGCTTCCAAGTTGTGCCATGTCAGAATCATTCCCTACAAGTCACCTTTAAGATCAAGATAAGTAGAGCCAAGCTCTGATACCAAATGAAATTTAAATAGGTACACTTAGAAGGGGGGGGGGGGGGTTGAATAAGTGTAGGCACAAACTATGTCCAGTTTTTATTTCTTATCAAAAATTCCTTGAGTGTTTAATGCAGCAAGTTGGATTACTGATATGGATACAATGCAGGTTGCTGGATAAATAACAGAATATTCAAGTATAGAATGCGATCACACAAACACCAAATTTTTTATGTGGTTCAACTACTACCCTCTAGAATAGTAGCCTAATCCACGTCCAATACCAACTAGTATTGGAGACTCACTTTTATTCAATTTTTCCAATTACAATACAAGTTCTATCAAATTTGAACACCTTTGTTCCTTGTGCACCTATGCACTCTTAAGCACCTATGCTTTCCTTCAACTTGACTGTAATAAGTTATCAACCCAAACAAGATTACCCAATACAATATAGATTTAGATATGACAATTAAAATAAAGTACTAGAGGTCTAATGATCAAGCAATATATTACTTACCAACTCAAGGCTCTAGTATTAAATGATATGCAAGAAGGATATTACCAGAATGTATTCAAAGCTGTAACTTTGTTCTTAATGCAATCACTACACCAAAAATGGCCTCTAGTGAAGGACAAATCCTTCACAAGACATACTATATCACTCACAAGTGATTTATTGCGAAGAAATATTTCCTTCACACGAGTGCTCGCATTAGACCTCCTCACAATTGGGTATCCTTAAGCTAAGTAGTAACTAAATGTTTTTGTGAAGAAGGATATATTGTGAATAACTTTTTATTCACAAATTGTATTTGGTAATGGAATATTGTTATATAGTGAAAGATTGATTTCCTTCACAAATAATATTTTAAGAAGGACTATTTGAAATTAGTGAATAACTTGATTCCTTCACAAATAATATATTGTGTGGAACAAATTTATTTAACGACATAATATTTTCCTTCACTAATTATAAATTGAGAATCTTTCTTAAAATTAGTGAGAGAAAAATTCCTTCACAAATTATAAATTTGTAAATAAAAATCAATTGCTAAATAATCAAAATTCATTGAAAATTATAATTGATTTTTAAATAATTAATTTCATATTTATTATTATTATTAATCTCTACAAGAAATATTAAATTTATTTTTCAAGTAAATATGAATATTGTCATATTTTTTTCAAACTAATTGATAAGCTAATGCATAAAGAGCTAATAAAATCAAAACTTCTCATATAAAAAGATCATAATACTCGAGTCACAATAACTACAAAATTTGTTATTGTATCTTGGTCTCACAATGACCATAGTACCTACAAAATTTATTAACTAACATAAGAAAACTGAAAGAATAACAATGAACTAGAAGGAATAAAGTACGACACGTTAGATCCACTTCATCATCATTTTCTTCAAAAAAATCAAGGTTGGGCATGTAAACTTCATGCTGCAATAGAAACACCAAAATTCAATTTCAATAAGACATGGAATAAGAAAAGATGAAACTGTTGCACTGTTGTGCCAAATTATTTAGAATCAATTTGACACAGAGCTTAAGCTAATAAAAATGTCCCTTTTCCCCCAGTTGAGAAAGACATGATATATGTTGCAGCTCCACTAAATGCAGTGTTCCCAAATAAAAACATATACAATAGTAGCTAAGAACTGCATACTTAACGAGGAAATAGATTATCAACATTGAGAAATGGAAAGTAAAAGTGGGACTGATTGGCATTCGATGATGGTTTTGCTGAGAATAGAACTGTGTCAAATGGGCATGTAAGGTCACTAAATGGTACCTATTGCTCTAATTGAGCCTTGGTAATCAGATTCTACTGTATATTCACAAAAAGCCAAAACTAACAAGCAAGGAGCCACATGTATGCAGAGGGGTGAATGATAAGAAGTCAAAACCATCACAAAGCTAGCTTTTAATCTTCTCAGCACAGAATCCCAAAAGTTTAAAAATAAAATCTGACCACAGGTGAATATAATTGGAACTCCATTTCTAAAACAATGTTTAGTCACCCAACAAAATTATAACAGTTATGCGCAAAAGTTTGAGTTTGAACAAAACAACATGGTTCAGGTCACTAAAACATTACCTCATCAAGGGGCTTCTCAAATTGAAGGTTCACACTCTCAGCATGTGCACACATCACATGAACACGTATACAAGTGGCTATCACTTTGACACTAGTATCATTCTATAGCACAAAAGAGAGGCATGTAGGCATGTTATACAGAGTCTACATGCCAATTATCCTTCAATAGATACTATCAACTGTCTTAAATATGACAAATGATATGCAAAAAGATTGGATAGTGACGCTTTACCCGCATTTTCCCGGTCTTTTTACTAATTTCATTTCTCCTCATTGTACCCATTCGAAAGAATAGGTGCGTTGTGTGAGAAAAGATTAAAGGCATCTTGCATATAGAAAGTATAGTAAATTAAGCAATTAAATATATCCACATCATTACCTAATTAATTCACCTTTAAATTTAAAGAACATGAATAATAAAGAGACAAACCTGCCGCTTGAAGATTTTACAGTTGGTTGTTTTCCTTCGAGGACCTAGCCACAAAACAATGAGGAAAAAAATCAACCTAGAAGAATAACAGACCAAATTATTTAATATTAGATGGGTACAACAAGCCAATTGGAAACAAAACTATAAGGTAAAGAAAGTAGGAGGAAACCTCACGAGTCTGTTGCTTAAACTCCTCCATTACAGCAGCACCAACACCACTAGCCGCTTAGTATGTTCTAACAACTATGCGTACTACCTAAAACATTCATGTGTCATGAATAGTGGACCATTCTCTTGGTCAACTATTATTCTGCAAGGGGAAAGTACTCTATCATGCAACTGAAATGAATAGTTGGATTCACAAGCAAACCCTGTCTCCACTTGGTGCTCAACAAATTCCAGCGTTTTTCTGCACTAGTTATCATATTTGACATCCCAAGTAATACAGTTGATATTATAAGTTAACCATGCATTATTGATAAACAGCTTGTCTAACACAAGGGCCAGCAATGGTAAAGATTACTACCTCTAGAAAATTATCTTGTCTAAGGTATTTGCATATTATTGCTTTCCCCAATGAATGCTTTTGTCCCAACTGCTTTCGCTTTGACCATCCAATATCCTGTCGATACCATTAAATACTCAATACCAATTGAATGCACAATAAATTAAGTCGTAAAAGCAAACACAATCGACAATCCTCAAAAGCCCAAGAAAATTGTTGGAAATTTGAACCGTGGTTTGGCTTTATCATGGAGTAGTGGGTAGTGTTTTTGTTCTATTTGAAATGTTGATTATTCAAGGAACATTAGAAATAGTTGTGACTAATCATCGGTCTAGACTCTCCTAGTTCAAGGAGAGATCCACGAGTTCATCGACTTAAACTTCTGACTTTATTTATCGAAAGATAATAATAAAAAGTAAACATGTAATCGCATCTTAATACGACTTCATTACCTCTTTTATACTTGGAATTAGTTTCAATCTTGAATCACGAAACATGTCGATCCATTGACAAATTGACCCAAAGAACGAGTTTTCCTTCTGAGCCCTGTCACCGCATAAGAGAGAACTAGATCGTAGTTTGGACTAGCAGGAACACAAACAAAGAAACCGAATATAATTTCTTAATGGACCAACGAGTGCATTGTTCATATGTTGAAAAAAATGCTACATAAAGAAACATTCCATGAGAAGGTCTATTGTGCTTAACGACTAACCGATATTGCGCTTCATCAATAAAATGGTCGATTAGGAAATATAGTTCCGTGAATATTCGAAAAAGTACTAAAGGATATCAAGTTTAAGGGTAAATACTTAATATTAACTTGAAATTTTTACAATAGTATCTCGATATTTGTTCAAATAAACATAACTTAATATAAAAATATATTGGTATTGATGCAGACATACCATTCCAAAGAGGTTAGGCTATGGTTATGCATCTCCTCCACACGTGCTCTTGAATCCTTCCACATGCGAAGACCCCTTAACTTTAATCCACGGAGATGGGAGGTAAGTCAAGGATTTCACACAACTCACGTGCTCTATATATAAATTCAAAGACTGCAAGAGTTTTGAGTAAAAAAACATGTTACCTACGACTCACTAACACCGAGAAAAAAAGAACCGAGGGTTTGAGATTGAGATCTTGAAGTCCACCAATGAGCCAAATCCATAGGAAAATAGCCTTTAAGTCGATTATGAGAAAGATCAAGAATCGAAGACCGGGTTCATCGAGAGGAAGATGGAGAGAACTCTACACTTCTAACAAGTATATTGTTTTCTAGGTAAAGTTCTTGCAATGTGGGCAATGTCAGTAAAGTAGGTAGAAGAGGTCCATTTAACTGGTTAGAACTGAGATCAAGGATTGTAAGCTTTGGAAACTTCGTAATAACATTTGGGAAAGAACTACTTAGAGAATTATGAGAGAGATTGAGGTAATTTAGATGCAAAAATTGTGAGGTTACCTCAGGGATGGGCCTTGTCAAACAGTTTTAGCAGAGGTCAAGAATTTGAATGTTTCCACATTTTAGCAATTTGGTTAAATTTCATTCAAATTGGTTATTTGACATATCAAGTACTGTGCAGCTTCCGGTCACCAAAGGAAGTTCACCAGATAGCCCATTTGAGGAGAGATTAAGTGTGCGTAAAGTTGTTGCTGTGATAGTACATACTTTATAAATATAAAATAACTTGCTGAATCAGAGTAACTGTCTAAAGAACTTAACTTGGATGCTCAATTTATGTTTAGCGCTAAAAGAAAGGTAATATTACCTTCTTCTGCTCTAAAAATATTACCATCTTCCTTCCACATATCATCATTTACTAATATATCAGCACCATGACTGAAGCAATTTCTTGGAGAAACATAATCAGTAACCGTAAATTCAATAATAAACTGTCAAATCAAGGTTTATTCAAATATATCATTTTCATGAGTTTTGTTGTTACCATAAGATACATTTTTATTCCAAAAGTTTGTTATCGCCTTTTCGAGGAATGAAATTATGGGATCCCAATCCTGAAGACATAGCCCAAAAGGATTTCAGTGGTTATCACAAAATTGAAAAATATATTTCACAAGAACACACTGCCCATTTAAAATGTGTAGGTATCTGCAAGCCAACGGAAAATAATTGATCCATCGCGCTCTGACATGCGGGATGATACCATTCGTGTCATAAATCCTAGTCGTTTGGCATAGTCATCATAAAATTCTTTGGCAACTCCATCTGATTCAAAACACATACCCTCAAATGGCTCTTGATTTGTATCCACTTCATGTGAACCTGATTCCTCTCCGACCAAACTTTCAATGGTTACAAATTTGTCCTCTGTTGAACTATCCATATACACTACAAAAAAAAATTATTATAAGAAAGTCATGTGTACCTTGTCCAAAAAAATATCACAACATACTTTGATGAGGTCCACGATGAAAAGCAAAGAACATAATACACTCTTAGAATCTTAAAATAAATAGAGACCGATCCCGGGGAAGAGTGAGTGCAGTAGTATAAGGTTTAAGATTTACGTAGTTTTGGGCCTCATTAACACATGTATTGATGAAAAAGATACACTTGAAACCAAAATGATCATGTAGTAAAAATAAAAGGCCCTACCATTGTCTATGCTGAAGTATGCGACTTTAATTTTGGCTGCAACGTGTTTACTCATTTTGAGGGTTATACAATGGCTTCCAAGAAGGATCATTTTCTTCGCCATAGCAGATGCGGGACTCACATTCCTTCACTCGTCATAACTTGTGATTAACAATTCCATTCAAAGTCACATTCTTTGTTGAGTAAGTGCATACATAGACAATTGGCCATCTATCCACATAAAGACAAGGTGTCATGAGAAATAAAGAACAAAGTTCACAAAATTTTAACCAGGGGAATTTACTGTAAAATAGGATGCTCTTATATAACCTAGTGCTTCTCATTTCCTTGTATTGAGAAAACTACATAAATCCACTAAACTAACAAAAAAAACTTTCTTTGATTATTATCCAATTGTTTTACAATGCCATTCTGTCTGATAAATAAGCAACAAGAAACACCTAACGATTTCATTTAGACTCAACTTGTCCACTGCTAGAATGGCTTTACTTGGAAAAAACTTCAATTTAGATCTTTATTGAAATGCAATATATAAACATACTGACAAAAACTACCATGTTCTACTATTCAGTATAGCCCTACTTCTGTAGCCATTTTTTTGGGATTAATCACAAACATTATTCAACTCGGGTATAGATTCAAGTATTCAACCCAACTTATAAAATTAAATATTTGCTTTGACTTGCAACAAAAACATCAAGTTATAACCACACAGTACATCTCAAAAGTTAGTTTAACATATCCCCTCTCTCACCATCAGCCCTTTCAACTTTACTCACAACACAAATAAAAATAAATTGGTCAATACTAGAACTAAAAATTCTGACCATATAATCTACATAAATTCTTAAAGTCCAAGCCACTCCACACAGCATAAAAAAATAAAGGGTATATTAACTCACAAAGAGTGCAGACCATTATGCAGTAGATCATCACCATCCTTCTCTCCTTCTGCATCCCCAATTTGAAAAGTTTGAGTTAATTTTTCTGCCAAACGTTCAATTTTGGATGTGTAAATCAATTCATCATTCTTGGAGGTCAGGGCAAAAAATATCTCCATCGTGTCCTTAGCTCTCTCCCTGACCAGAATAGCTACTTTAGCTCTCCGTTCGGCTTTAACCTGAGCAAAATCTATCGCTTTATTCAGTGAAAACGAAGCAATCGTAACCGTAGCAAGGAATTACTTCCCTAAACTCGAATCTCCTCCGTCACGGTTATCACATCTTTTGAAAATCTTATCGGATTGGGAAATTCATAAGAAATAGAAATTAGGTTAGAATAGGGAGGACATCGAAAGGAAGGGAGACGCGGAGAGGCCGGAGACGGAGACGCAATTTGGGGTTTTGGGTTAGGGCGGGTAAAGATCGAGACGTGATTTGGGTTTTAGCTTTGGGTTATGGCAGACTGCAGAGAGCAAGTATATACCTTTTAATTAAATTAGGGACTCTATTTCAAAAAGAGTTTAATTTTAACTTATTAAAACAACTAATATTGTAAATTCTTTAAAAAACAATATTGTAAATAAAACTATTATTTTAAAATTAATTTCAAAATTTTAAATAGATTTAAATTTAAATCTTAAGATGTCATAAATTAATTAATAACAAAAATCTTAGATAACATTTTTTTTATAAAAACAACTTTTTTATAAGTAATATTGTAAGTTACAATTATTATAAATAAATTTAATATTATAAAAAATTTAATATATTTGTATTATAATTTATATTCACCACAATTAATTCTAAAAAAATTATTTAGAATAAAACAGCGACCGATTTTATCTCTCGTAAAAAAACTCTGAACAATAATATATAGTGAGTAATAATTTCTTCACTAATAGATTTTTTCCTCGCAAAATTTCATCATAAATTGGCGTCAAAAATCCTTCTATCACCTCAATTTTGCGGGGAAAAAAAATAAAAATTGTGAAGGATTTTTCTTTCGCTAATAACTATATTGGCACTATATTTTTTTCTTAACTGTTCCTTCGCTAAACAACTCCTCATGTGAAGGAATAAATTCCTACACAAAATTTCCTTCGCTAGAGGTCATTTTTGGTGTAGTGAATCAATATCTATCTTAGTGAAAAACAATCTCGTAGCTTGTATGCTATTATTTTCTGTGATTGTTTTTCGTGTCTGAATATGTTAGTGAGTTTGGTTTATATAGACCACTTCGAGAGTATTTCCATTGCACATATTTGATTCTGTAATATGCATGCTTAAAACCATTTAGCACAAATCATGATATATTCAGTTTGATTTCCATGAGATATCATGCTGTCAATACTTTTAAGACTAATTGATTTTATGGCCTATCCCAATTTCTAAAAGGCCGGAAATCAATACTTTATGTTACCATATATATTGACTCGCAGGTTTCCATATTTCTCAATATATATTGGACCGTTAGACCCAACCAATTAGATTTCCCAAATCATGGCTCATGATTCCTGTATCGTGTATGGTGATCTTTTTAATTTACTTGCCTAGAATTAAGACCCTTGATTTATGGCGCATAGTTTGTGTAGCATGATTTATGATTCAAGATCTATGATGTCATGATTTATGCTTACCATAATTTTCTGGCCGGTGTCCATATGGATTGGACCGTTGGAGATAACCAATTAAATTCCTTGAATTGTAATGCAAGACTCCTACTATCCCATTGTTATCTTATCCGTGATCTTAGAGATAAAATGCATAATTTATGAGAGTCATTTCATGCTCTACCGTGTGGGTCTCTTTAACAGGATTTGATTCCTTATGTTGAGCAATTTTGTCATGCATATTATTAATCATGCAGCATCAAATATGAATGCAGGTATATGTATGTAATGCACATGTCCTAGAGCCTTATTTTGGAAAGCAATAACTGCTAAAATCTTACATATATTCCTAAGACTCAATTTGGCTTTTCTTTCTTCAAATGCATCTTGACTTTGGACCTTCTTCCTTGATGATCCTAAAATGATATATAACAGAATTAGTGAACTAATATGGTCATCATCAAAACATAGAGTGTGACATAAGTCAACACAGTACCTCAGGTTTATCCTTTGAGGAAGAGTTGTTGGTAAGTAACTTCTTGGCAAAGTTAAATCTTCCTGGGAATCCATTGGCTAGTACTAAGATGGCCGAATACTCTTTGAAGCTCCAGAACATGTGGTTCCAAGAGTATAGGATTTGGGCTTGATGATATGGCATCATGGGTAGGTAAGAGAACATCTGATTATAGAGATAATTTCTATACCCATCTTTTCCCACACCAGTGATCTCAAGGTCATCATCATCTTCTTCCCCTTCTCTGTTCTCGTTGGAGGATTCCATTATTTCAATGGCCTCTTGATGTTCTTGCACTGATTCTTCTTCATTTCTGGCAGGGACCTCTTCTTCTGCCATGGAGATATCATGAGGCTCCCCCTCAACTTGATCATCTTCTTGTAAGCTCAAAAGCTCCCCCTCAGCTAGAGCATTTTCTAGAGCTTCAGGCATCTCCCCCTCAGCTGGTGTATTCTCTATCATGAGAATCTCAGGAATCTCCCCCTCAGCTGGAGCATTGTCCTCTTTACTTTCTTTGGACAGTTCCTCTTTGGCAACCATGCTCTTGTCTTCCTTCTTGAGCACTTTTTCATTCTCAAGGATGTATTTCTTGACCAGCTTTCTTCTTGATTTTCTAGGCTGAGCCACAGCCTCAGGACTTTCTTGAACAACCAACATGCTTGATACAGCTACTTCCTTGCCTGATGTGTCTGGTCTAGTCTCTACGATCAGTAGAGATTCTACGATTGAGGAGATGGATGGCTTTTTGGGTTTGTGGTTGATTTTATTCTTCTTCAGCATCTGAGATATGGTGGCTCTATCTTCTTCAGCCTCATCCTGCTGTTGCTTCTTTCTCAGGATCCTTAGAGTCTCAATGTCAGAGGACTCTACTGGTTTATCAGTTGTGGATCCCTGGGGTTCTTCTACCATTCTAGCCTTAAGCTTCCTCTTGCCCTTACTTTTTTTGATAAGGTTAGAGGGTTCTCCTTTATTTATTTATTCTTCTTCTTCGATCTCCTTAACAACAGACATATTTCCTGGAAGGCCTGAATCTTTCAGATCACCAGTTCTTCCACTGGACTCGGTCATCATGCATACATACTTAGCTAGGTTCCTTTTCCAATTTTCAAACAATTGCTAGGTCATTCGTCTGTTTGGGTTGATAGCTTCTCCTTCTTCGTCCCCAATTTTTTCACCCAGAGCAGACTGTAGAATGATACTTATGAATCGCTCGTTGAGCATCTTTTGAGGGCTTTTTGACTTCTTTGAGTTGATGATCCACTTTCCAATCCATTCGAGCAATAGGGCTCCATAGTTGAGTTGTATTCCATAACACATGGCAGTCATGAGCTTGAGTTGTACTTCATTCACAGAGTCATGACCTGAGCTCTTGCAGCATATACATTTCCCAACAATATCAGCTAGAAATTCATACCTCTGTGGAAACTCCTTCTTCTTTTATCCTTTCATAGAGGGGAGTTTCTAGTGATGCATTCTTTTAAGTTCCTCTTGGAAGTCTACGCTATCTATGACTGGATACCCTTCATTTTTGAGACCTAGGGCGAGGTTGATGTCTTCGGCCTTCAGTCTGATTTCCACTTCCTTTACTCTCGTAGTGACGGTGTTGTATTCAAACACACCATTCTTGTAAAATTATTTCACTAGCTTGGGATAGATCAATGTGTCTGTGCCCAAGGCTTCTTCGAGGCTCGCCTTTTTTAGTATAGCCAGAGTTTTGTGAAATTTGGGTTCAGCTGTTTTGAACTCGTCAAAACAGAGTCTGTAGCCGGAGATAACACTGGTAGCCGCCATTGATTTTCTTTTTAGAAGTGTGATTTGACTGAGCTTTCTTCTGATTTAGGGTTTCTTCTTTGAGAGAGGATGAGAGAGATAATCTTTTGAACTTCTGATTTCAAAAAGACAATTTCAATTTGTACTTGTAACTTCCCTCTCTCCTTTTTGCTTAGTGGGACAGGTGTCGACTTTTGCCTGACTCTACGAGTTTGACTGGTAAGGATTGTACTGATTTGCCCTTGGCTCCTGTAGAGCTGATGTGTCCTTAGGGAGGACTACGATCGTTGAGGTAGTTTTGTGATCATTGTGCCTAAGCTACGATCGTCGAGTCTGTCTATCAATCGTTGTGTCTGAGTTTCGATCGTCAAGTCTATCTATTAATCGTTGTGTCTGAGCTACGATCATCGAGTCTGTCCAGTAATCGTTGTGTTTGAGCTACGATCGTCGAGTCTGTCAAGCAATCGTTGTGTCTAAGCTACAATCATCGAGTCTGTCTAGTAATCGTCGTGTTTGAGCTACGATCATCGAGTCTGTCTATCAATTATTATGTCTGAGCTACGATCATTGAGTCTGTCCAGCAATCATTGCGTCTTAGCTACGATCGTCGAGTCTGTCCAGCAATCGTTGTGTCTGAGCTACGATTGTCGAGTCTGTCTAGCAATCATCGTGTTTGATCTACGATCATCGAGTCTGACCGGATCCTTCTGATGAGTTTTTGACATAGCATTCTTTTAAGGTAACTTAGGAAGGGCCAACCTCTTGGAGTGAGGCAAGGGTTAGGTTTGTTCCTGAGGCGCTTATCAGAGATATTACTTTGTTTTGAGACTTATCATCACAGGATCCTCCTCTTGATGGTTGAGGTTCTGTTATCGTTGAGTCTGCACTTCGATCGTTTACTTTCATGTCACTTCAGTTCTACGATCGTGGACTTTCCTTGATTATGTCTACGATTTTGAGCTTAGCCTTTTGTGTCTATTATGGTAAGCACAAACTAGAGCATATATTTTATGGTTATAAATTTAGCATGCCTAGTTCACTTATTAACTTATTAAATATGGATTCATCTAGAGGTTTTGTAAAAACATCAGCAAGTTAATTTTTAATAGGGATATATTGTAAAGATATAGTTCTATTTTGCACATGATCCCTAATGAAGTGATACCTTATTTCTATATGCTTAGTCCTAGAATGCATAACATGATTATGAGTTATTGCTATGGCACTTGTGTTATCACAGTGAATGGGAATGGATTTGAAATCAAACCCATAATCAGCTAGCTGATTTTTCATCCATAGGATCTCGAAAAAAGCGATTGCCAAAAGAATAATGTATTCAACTTCTACAAATTGAAGTAGACACTCGAGTTTTGCTTTTTGCTAAACCAGACACAAGTCTGCTTTTCTAGTAATTGACAAAAGCCATCGGTACTCTTTTCATCTCTATTTTGCGACTGCAAAATCAAGATCTCGTATATCCTGTTAGTTCAAATGAGGATTCCTTGGGGTACCAAAGCCCCAGTGAGGTGTACCCTTGAGATACCTGAAAATCCTCTTTACAGCAAATAAGTGAGATTCTTTAGGGTTAGCCTGAAATCTAGAACATATGCATGTTGCAAACATTATATGCAGTCTCTTCGCGCTTAGATATAAAAGAGAGCCTATCATACTTCTGTATTGAGTTATATCAATACTTTTACCTTTTTCATCTTTGTCAAGTTTGGTTGCAGGAGCAATTGGGGTTTTCATGGGAGAGGCTGATTCCATGCCATACTTCTTGAGTAGGTCTTTGATGTACTTGGCTTGGTTTATGAAGATTCCTTCATCAGTCTGCTTTACTTGCAGTCCAAGGAAGAAATTCAGCTCACCCGTCATGTTCATTTCAAATTTGCTCTACATTAGCTTGAAGAATCTCTTGCATAACATTTCATCAGTAGAACCAAAAATAATATCATCAACATATATTTGAACCAATAAGACTTTGTCTTTATGCTTTCTAAGAAATAATGTGGTATCTACTCTACCTCTAGTGAACCTATTTTCAATCAAGAAGTTAGTTAGTGTTTCATACCATGCTCTAGGTGCTTGTTTAAGACCATATAAGGCTTTGTCTAATCTATAAACATAATTGGAAAGAGATGGATTGATGAAACCTGGAGGTTGCTCTACATAGACTTCTTCTTGGAGTTCTCTATTTAGGAATGCACTTTTAACATCCATTTGAAAGACTTTAAACTTCATGTGAGCAGCAAAGGCAATGAAGATTCTGATGGCTTCTAGTCTGTCAACAGGTGTAAATGTCTCATCGTAGTCAATGCATTCTTCTTGAGAGTAGCCCTTTGCCACTAATCTTGCCTTGTTCCTAGTTATAACTCCATTTTCATCCATTTTATTTCTGAAGACCCACTTGGTTCCAATGACAAGATGACTTTTTGGTCTTACTTTGCTTCGTTCAAATTGGTTGAGTTCTTCCTCCATGGCTTCTATCCAACTGGAGTCTTCCATAGCATCCTCTATCTTCTTTGGTTCCATTTGTTACAGGAAGCTTAGAAAAGCATTCATTCTGGGCGGCAGTTCTTATTTTGACTCTAGCACTCGGATCTCCAATGATTAGATCTTGAGTGTGATCTCTGGCCCATCTGTTTCCGGTTGGGACATATGTCCTGATGCCTTCTTGTCTTTTGTCTTCAAGATCTATTTCTTCTTCTTGAAGTGGAGGTTCGTTGTCTTGCATAGACCTCTCTACGATCTAATTTTCTTACTCAACGATTTCGCTTTCTTGCACTACGATCGTGGTGTTGAGCTCGACGACTTCATTCGTAGTGTCTGCACTATCGATCGTTGTGTCTTGAAGCACTGTTTTGTCTAAGTCTGTTTCATCAAAGATGATGTGAATCGAGACTTCAACATTCAGTGTCTTCTTGTTGAACACCCTGTAGGCCTTACTGTCTGTGGCATATCCAAGAAAGATTCCTTCGTCTGACTTGGGCTGAAATTTTGTCAGGCACTGCTTTCCATTGTTGAGAATGTAGCATGCACAGCCGAAAACATGAAAGTAGCTGACACTTGACTTTCTTCCTTTCCACAGTTCGTAGGGCGTCCTCTTGATCGTCTGATGTATCAATGATCCGCTCGCATGTAGCATACATGTTGTTGACTTACCGCCTGTAAGTATCCAGCGGATGAGTCGCTTTGCTAGTAGAGTTCTTCCAGCCTCTATCAAGGTTCTGTTCTTTCTTTCAGCTACTCCATTTTGTGGAGGAGTTCATGGAGCTGAGAAGTTATGACTGATGCCATTTTCTGTGCAGAACTGGTCCATTTCTGAGAAGTGGAATTCTCTTCCATGATCACTCCTTATGGCCTTGATTTTCTCTCCTTTCTCGTTCATCACTAGTCTGAACATCTTGATTAATTGGGAGCTCGTTTCATCCTTTGAGGTTAGGAAGAATACCCATGTGAATCTGGTGTAGTCGTCGACTATAACTAGAGAGTATCTTTTTCCTCCAAGACTAGTTATTGGAATTGGCCCAAATAGATTCATGTGGAGAAATTACAGGGGCTTGTCGATAGAGTTGGCAGTTTTGCTCTTAAATGAGCTCCTGGTTTACTTTCCAAGCTGACAGGCATTGCATGGCCTTTCTTGTACGAAGTTGAACTTAGGTAGGCCAGCAACGAGATTTTTTTATGCCAGTTTGGACATGCTTTTGAAGTTTAAGTGGGACAACTGTCTATGCCATAGCCAGCTCATTTCTTCAGATGCTTTTGCCAGAAAACATATTGTCTCGTCTGAGCTTAGTTGACCAAGATTCAGTGTGTAGACATTTCCTTCTCTTGTCCCGGTTGGCTTTACAACAGAAGTCTTCAGATCTCTGACTTGACACTGGTTGTTGAGGAATGTTACTTGGTGACCCTTGTCGCAGAGTTGGTTGATGCTTAGAAGGTTGTGTTGGAGGCCTTCCACATATGCTACTTTGCTGAAAGATACTGCACCATTGCCAGCAGAGCCGTATCCTCTTGTCTTTCCTAAGCCGTTGTCTCCAAAGATGACCGAGGGACCCTCCTTTTCTATGTAGTTAGATAGAAGGGCTTTGTTCCCTGTCATGTGCCTTGAGCATCCACTATCTAGATACCAGGTTGTGATCGTGGAGCTCTTTTCCTGTCATAAAGTTTAACCTTCATTTTGGTACCCATATTTGCATGGGTCCTATTTTGTTAGTGCCCTTGGGGACCAAAATTTGTTTGATCTTGGGTCTTACATGCATGGAATTATAATAGCACTTAGCAGCCTTGTGACCAAATTTATTGCATATAAAACATCTAGTATGATGCATGCCTGTGTGTGTATGATAATTCATCCTCCATTTGGACTTGTGTGGTTCTTTAGTTATCCTTCTGTTAAACTAATTCTCATTCTTCCACGTGTCCTTAGGTTTCATAAATAGTGATGAGTGTGCCTTACCTCTACTATACCTTCCCAGTTGATTCGTAGAGTTGGTCTTACTTGACTCTACGATTCTTCGAGGTTGGTGAGTAGAGGTTAGGTTACTCTTCTCTTTTATAAAACCTAGGCCATCATGAGATCCTTTACTCCTTTGAGTATGAATGTAAATAGTAGAACAAGGTTGAACTGGTTCTTCCTTCTGTGAGGATTTCACAAAGGTAATGCTTCTACTAAAACTTGAGGCATTACTAGTGCTAGTTTCTTTTGTTTTTCCCACACATGGCTCTAAGATGGATTCCCCAAAGCCTAAGCCTGTTCTGTCGAATGTACTTCTCTGACTAGAGAGCAGGGAGTCCATGGATGATGAGAATTTGTTCCATGTAGAGATAGTCTTTTCAAGTTCCTCAATTTTAGAGGTTAGATTAGACTCTCTTTGTGTATTGAGTTTATTTGTTTGTTTTAAGATCTCATTCTCAACCTCAAGCTTGGAGAGAAGGTTAGTACTTAGAAGGGCTATTTTAAGCTCTTCTTGAAATTTCTTCTTCTCCTCTTGAAGAAGTGAATGATCCTTAGACAAAAATCTGAACCACTTCATGTATTGATGTGGATCAGTGGTTATGCCATGCAATGCAGTTCTTAAATCATTTATGTCTACATCAGGAGAGTTGAAGTCAAATACCTCATCGCGACTTACATCATGTATGTTGGAATTTTGTTTGTCCTTTGCATGTTTGGCCATTAGGCACAGATTAGCCATTTGTGGTTCTTCATCATCTCCAAAATCAGGATTGGAGTCATTATCTGAATCACTCCACGATCCTCCAGCTACCAGGCCTTTGTCTCTCTTTTAAGGCCTTTTGTTGCCTTTGTATTCCTTCTTTGCATGTGATTTCTTCTTTAGTTCTTCTCTGAGAGGTTTGTTGTAATTGGAAATGAAGTGGCCAGGCTTCTTACAGTTGTAGCATAGGTCATTCATTTGCTCATGACTGCTGTAATTACTGACCTTCTTTGGTTTGCTGGTTTTACCTTGACGCATGAACCTTCTTAGTCTTTTTACCAGCATAGAAAAGTCTTCATCATCTTCTTCATCATAATCAGAGTCAATCTCAGTGTTGACCTTAGATGCACCTTCAGTTGCCTTGAGAGTAAACACCCTTATCCTTCTTTCTTCCTTCTGATAGGGTTTCAGCTCGTTGAGTCAGCTCCAGTTCTTATGTCAGTAGATTGCCATATAGCTATTGAACTGTCATCTCGTGAAGATTCTTTGACTCTCTTATAGCAGTGGTTTTGGCATCCCACCTGCTAGGTAGAGCTCTCATGAACTTTATGATCAGATCTTTGTTTGGATAGATCTTCCCATATGCTCGTAGAGAGTTGAGCATAATGTTAAATCTCTCATAGGTGGCAGTTACGTTTCTCCTTGAACATGAGCAAACATCTCATACTGCTGTGTCAGGAATGATTGTTTGTTTTCTCTTATTTCTTCCGTTCCTTCGTGCACGATGAGCAGTGCTTCCCAAACCTCCTTCGCTGTTTTGCTATTGACATCATTTTCAAACAAATCATCTTCTAAGGATTGAAATAAGATGTTCTTGGCCTTCTTGTCGAGTTGGACAGCTCTCTTCTCGTTGTCTGTCCACTCCTCTTTGACTTTGATTTGTATTCTGATAGGATCGTCAGTGGTTGGTGCAAGCTTTGTTGGAACATAGGACCCATTTTGAACAGTCTCAAATAGATCTTCATCTATTGAGTCCATGTATGCTTGCATCCTGACTTTCCAGTTTGCAAATTTATCCTTGTTGCACATTGGTGACTTGCTGCCTCCTCCAGTCCTTGATTTGCTTGGTGTGTGTGCCATTGGATCTACTAAAGCTTGTAAGCTGTAAAATAGAACTTGCTTTGATACCAATTGTTAGTTCCTAGTTGGCACAATAGTTATCTAGAAAGGGGGGGGGGGTTTGAATAGATATTTAGAAAATCTTTTCATTTTAAACTTGTTCGTTGACGATGATTAAAACTTAGCAGAATTAATGTTTGTTTTAATCTCCTTTACGAAGTAGTGGAGTTATGATAGTGACGCAGTTATAGCAGTTATGGCAGATATAGCAGTTATCGTATGAAAGTAAAAGACACAGTCGTTTTAAGTGGTTCAGAGCACTTAAAGCTCCTAGTCCACTCTTCTACTCCTCGAGTAGGAAATCCACTAAGGATGTCTTTTACAACTTCTGAATCACACAGATTCCTTCTACACCAGCAGTCTAGGAACTTCTTAGTTCACTCTTGAACTCTTCAAGTCCAGCAGACTTGGCTCTCTTACAGTTCACTTAGAACTCTTCAAGTCCAGCAGACTTGGCACTTTTCTTCAGTTGATTTGTAGATGTTGAGTTCTTGATGGTTGCTACTCAGTTGTTATTTAAGCACTTGTTCGAAAGAACTGAGTAGCTGAGCAAGCTTTTCTATTTCTCAGATCGTAGAGTTGAGCTTTGAGAGTTCTTCACATTTTTGTTCAATGCTTGCTTATATATCTCTCATCTGATTGATTTGCATATATGTGATCTTCAAAACTATCCGTTGGATCCATCCGTTGAAGCATTAAATGCGTTTGACCTTTCTGTTCTTTGATGGAGACTTTTCTGCACATCTTCTGAATTGCATTCTGGCCCACTGACACAGCAGACTGCTTTCTCACCTAACACCTAAAAATGTGTTTTCCCCCTTACTAATGGTACTTTCCTTAGCTTCTTCAATACGCTTCTTTGTTGCATAGTAAAGATATTTCTTATGACTTTGGGACTGGTGAGTACTGCAACGTTTAGAATCCATTCCTCATATATTGAAGTCTGTCTACACACAAATCACGAGGCTTGATGTTTCTAACACAAGACAGATGATACTCTACGATACAGATCGTGGTACTCTATGATTCAGATCGTGGTAGTCTACGATTCAGATCGTGGTGACTTGTCGCCTTGGTGCCCGGTCTGATGCTATCAGCCGAGAGCACTACGATTTCTCTTAAATCTTTGCACACTACGATCTTCGCTTGCTTGAGTTGTAAACTCTACGTTTTCGAGAGCACACTACGATCTCTGAGTTGGCTTGAAAAATGTTGGGACCACACTACGATTTTCGAAGAGACCCTTCAAGGCAGGCACACAACGATCTTTGAAGCTCTACATTTCTACCTTGACTTCTGCAATGTTGATCAGATTTATACATTACGAATTCTTCGGAGCCTATCTATTACATCTCAAGATCAACCTAACAGCTTTGATCTTTCTATCTATACATTCATTTACAGAATGATACACATTAAGAGCTTAGATCAACCTAACAAATTTGATCTATCACCAAGTCCTTGTACATATATTCCTTGAAGAACTTTACACATAATCATGAGCATATACATTTAAACATCAAATCATAATATGCATTCTCCCAACAACATAACCTAATTATACATTAGGTATAAAAATTAAATAACCTAAGGGTTATGGTATTGAAGAATAATAGTATTTAAAATTATAATAACTTAAGAGATTAATTTTATTATCTCAATTTAATATTTAATTTAAACCTAATTAAAGTAAGTCTAATTGGGTTATAAAATTAAATGTACATAAATAATTATTTAAATTTCCAAAATGAGTGGAATGAAAACCCTAATTAAATAATTAAGGTAAGATAAAATTTGTCTATTGGATCATGCTATTTTTACATAGCCCAAACAATTTAATTAGAGAGCCCAAACAAGAAATCAATGGCCCAAGTTATGGCCCAATTTTTTATGGACCTTCTAGATGGTTAATTAATAAATAAATCAATATATAAATTGGCCAAGTTGGTGCATGAATTCGGCAAGCTAAGGGGGAAAAGAAGCACATGATTTATTTTATTAGTTTTCAATTTTTTTTTGTTGGTCAAGGGTTGTTTACCAACCCACCTAAATAGCCCACTAGCCTTTTATAGCTTAATAAATATTTTTCAACCAAGGTAAGCAATCTAAGATATTGGGAGATTTATAGAAATATGCAAGTTATATCTATATACCCTAATTGTCTATAAATACTCCCACATATTTTTATAAAGAAACTTTTCACTTATTAGTTATCTAGCAACAAGCAAAAAGCAAAGCAAAAGAAAGAGATAGAGAGTGAGAGACGTGGGAAGCATTGAAGGAGAGGAGAAAGAAATTTCCTTGATGCCACTTAGATTTATCACATACTTTGGAAAAATAAGAAAAGTAGCATTAAGATCAAGGTAAAAATATTAAATCTCAAGCTTTAATTTCATGTAATTTGTTGGTTTTACAAAAATAAAGAACCTATGCTCATGAACTTTCAAAACTCTTGATTTACTTCTTTTTAGTGCATCATGTTTGGATCTTACATTTTTGGGTGTTTAAAAGTTGATCAAAAAGGAAAGAAAAGAAATTATGTACAAATGTTTAAGAAACATCCTAATCTTGCATGCTTAGTGTATTTTATGTTAGATACATTGAGTTCAAGATTTAAATGGCTAGAAGCATGCTAGAATGATAGATATAGAGTTTAATGGATTTAACTTGTGTATTGAAATGTGTTTGTGTAGAAAAATTTGGTAAAATGCATGAAAATGAGTTTTACCGAAAAACTTAATCGAAAGGTGTGATTGAAGATTTTCCATTTTGAAACTTACTAATAGTTTTTATGATTTTCTTTTTTGTTATGTTAGATATGTAAGTTAAGAACAAAATCCTTTTTGAAGCATGCAAAAATGTTTTTAAAATAAGCAAGATATGATTTTTTTTTCTAAAAACACCTCATTGTTGTAGGACAGTGCAAAACAGTCCGGTTTCTGGCCATTTTCAGTAACCAAAACATGTCCAAATTTGATGTTTGATAAATGAAAATTGTAGTTCGGGAAGATATGAATCCAACGAGATTGACTGGACCTAAATCGGAGTTGTAGATTTCATTTTATTCAAGTTTTAGTAAAGGACCCCAAATCTGGAAAATCAAAAAATTTATATATATATTAACTGATGGTTCAGGTTTAAATGAACAAAACGAACTTGCTGGCTTTACCGGTTCACCAAGTTTCACGGCTAGGTTACGGTGGTGGGTTTAGGACCAAAAATTTTCTAAAATTGTGAAGAATATTAAAATATTTAATTCCTAATTTTTTCGGATGCTTATGTAATTACTAAGTAATTAATGGTTTAAACTCATTTAAATCATTTAAAACTTACTTATTAATAATTATTAATGCCACTAAATGATTATTAAAATAATTACATATAATCTAATTGTAATTAACTATTTAATTATTATTTAAGTGATAATTAAGTAGAGTTAGTGGTAATAAACTAACTATTGATTATTTAATTAAGATTAAATAATAAATAGAGTTAAACCATTGATTAATTATTATTTAATTAATATTAAATAATGATTAATGAAAATTTAAGTAAGATTATGTAATAATAATTTAATTACTTACTAACATTGGCATAAAATTTATAAAATAATGTTTTAATTATTATTTAAGTTATATTAAATAATAAATAAGGACAAGTAATAATTAATTATTCTAAGATTAACAAGAAAGAATAATTAAAGATTTATGAAGTGAATTAATTATTTGTTATTCAAGGATAAATAAATAAATAATTATTATTTATTAAATAATAAATAATGACAAATGTTAATTAATTATTCATTTATTAATAGTAATGAATAATTAAAGATTAATGAAGTTAATAAATTAATTATTTATTTTTCATGGATAATGATTTAATTAGTTATTATTTAATTAATATTAAATAATAATTAAAGACAAATAATATTAATAATTTAATTATTTATTATTTAATTAATATTAAATAATAAGTAGATGTAATTAGCTATTATTTATTATTAAATAATAACTAAAGGTAATTAATTAATTATTATTTAACTAATATTAAATGGTAATTAAATAAAAATAGAGTTAATTAATGAAGAGAATTTAAATAACTCATTAATTAAACAATTATAGTAAATTGTTTAAATATCTAATAAGTGTTTATTACTTAAGAAAAACCTTATAGATTAATTAAATCATTAACTCATGATTTATTATAGGACTAATGATAGTATATTATATTATGTGTACCTTGTGATTGAATTATTTGTTAATAGCATAAGTAAGCATATAAACATACAATTATACGCAGTACTAATTAATAGACCAACATTGTCAATGCTATGTTGTTCAAAGAGTTTTAATTAAAGCTAGTTAGCTGTAGCTCATCGAACAGGCAAGTTGTCTAACTCAAACTTGAGTTATTATTTTCAAAGCATGTTAGTTGATAATTATTGTTGATTACTCCACATCCTTAACGATTATTGTGAATCGCATTTTTCACAATCGAATTCATGTTCAATTATTATTGAATTATGAATTAATTAAAGTTCTTTCATTCTTGAACTATTTATGAGATAGATCTATGCTAGTTGTATCAGCTAGATTGAATATATTTAAATTTGTTAAATCAAATATGTTTTAAAAGTTGTTCTTAACTAATTGATTTGGTAAGAACTCGAGACTGAGAAAAAGAACAATTTTATTAAAGCATTATATTGTAAAATAATTGTTGCTCGACTATTAAGTATTTATGCATAATACATCGGGTATGAAAGGCTGGTCCCCTTGATTACCAAAACTTATTAAAAGGACCGGTTTAACTACTGACAACGTTAGTATATTTTCATGGTTATTTCAAACCACTCAACACCTATTATTCAATTATTCGAATATTCAATTATTGAAGCTTAATTCATGTTCTTTCACAATCGATTCTATTGTTGAAAAAATTGAAAGCTAAATTCCTTTATAATCATGATATACCTTTCTTGTATTTAAACTTGCTAAGCAAATTAGTTGCTTACCTTTGCTATATCATGACATTTATTTCAGCTATGCCCGAAGGATTGAATAAGAAAGACAAAGGCATAGGCAAGATCCAAGACTAGTTTAATATGAATGTTAATTATTATATTATCTGATGGCATTATTTATGTAAACCTTTTGTAATATTAAATGTGTGTTTAAGTTAAGGTAAAGAAGACCTTGGGATTATGTTATGAAACTTTATTATAATGAACAATGTATGTTTATTATTCCGCAATAGTTTATAGAATGCTTATGATAAATGATAGATCGTGAGCACTGAATCTGAGGTTAGAGAACCTGGATTTGCGGGCATCACAGGTAATGTGAGGGTGCCGATTTGAATCAAACAAGATTTATAAATGGTAGATGTAATGAAGGTTTCTCCCAACGGGATTTTAACGTATAAGTCAAAGTCTAATTTCTTAGGAGTCAAGTTCAAACGTTGAGCACAAGTAGGTGAAATAACAGAATGGGTAGAATCGATATCTACCTTAGATTTCGCAAGAGTTTATGATTAGCTTACCCGTGATAACTTTTTTCGGGTTCCTCGCTTTTTGGGAAGTCACAATAAACTCTCTCCCTTGAACCACTGAATTTGACTTGTCTGGGACAGCCTTTGGTTTTACCATCCCAACTGGACTTGACTTCGCTATAGGGCACATTCCACCCTCAACTGCTTCGTCGTACTCCTCCATGATCTGAATCATTAATCTTCGATCCATATTGAATTGAGGTTGACCGCTCTGTACAGGATAATTCCAAACTCGATGTTGGGATCTCCCAATTGCTGTCCTAAAAGCAAAATCAATATCATCTATCTTGGCCTTCTTGGATCAGACATCTCTTTCTACAATATCAACGTGTCATGCGACTTTTACCTATGCATCATCCATTCTCACTCGTTTAGTTGCTTCTTCTTTTAGCTGATCTTTGACATTTGCATTCTCAGATTCCAGCTCTATTATCATATACTATGTCAAAGAGAGCTGCTATTCAAGCTTCGCATATCGAGTACCAAAATCTTGAATTATTGCATCCCTTTGTTCCACAACCGCCTGCCTTTCTTCGCCCTGCTCTTCTAACTCACGAATACGATTGTAAGACCTCGGATTTTATGAAATAAAAGTATTCAATTTTTCTTATAATTATTATTCTATTCAGTAAATGGTTAAATTGATAAAAGGTTAAAGTTAAGGGTGATATGTGAAAATTTTACAAAGTAAGCAAGTTGTCATAAAATATTCGTTGTGTCGGAGAATATTCTTTTTGTTAGGAAATATTCGTACGACGATGCAATCATTGGTGGACCACATAACGGAATAATTGTCAGATATAGAAAGTGACAGAAATAACCTTTTTTATAAAAATAACGGCAAAATTGTTACCGTTAAACTGTTGAAATACCCGGTGATAAAAGTATACGCGTTGTTTCACATTGATACATGGTATTGCACAATAACACACGGTAGTGAACAGTATCTCTGATTATTGATGCTTACATAAGAAGTCACTCAATGTTTGACTCAATAATTATTACAATAAAAATTACACAGTCTTTCATATTATTGATGCAATAATTGCTACAGTGCTAATTGAATAGTATTTTATATTATTGACTCAATAATTGTCATAGTAACTGTAAGACCACAACTTTTATGAATACATATTAATTTTCTCTAAATATTATTTTGAATAATAAGGTGTGAATTTGATACAATGTTATAGTTGTGAGTAATATTTACAAATTTTGCAAAGTAATCAAGTTTTTATAAAATATTCGTTTGGTCGGGGAATATTCGTTTTATCAGAAAATATTCGTATGACGACACAATCATTGGTGGACCCCACAACAGAATTACTATCGGAGTTAGAAAATGACAGAAATAACTTTTTATAAAAATAACGACAAAAGTTTTACCGTTAACTGTTAAAATACCCGATGATAAAAGTACAGTAATATGCGTGATTGCATAGTAGCGCATAGTATTGTACAGTATCTTTGATTATTGATGCTTACGTGAGACGTCACTCAGTTTTACTCAATTATTGCCACAATAATTGATGCATAGTATCTCACATTATTAATTTAATTATTGTCATAATATTTTATTATTAAATCAATAATTGAGACGACAAAGTTATTCATATTATTATTTGCATTATTGATAATGTCTAGAAAGTTCTGTCGAGAAAAGGGGTTTGGTCATTTAATTGCTCGCCAATAAGGAAAAATTCTTATCGAAAAGCCCCCTCTTTCCTGGGAATGATATGGTCGTTAATATTGCGAGTTATAATATTAATGATGAATAAATGTTGTTAAAAATGTGTTTTGTGAAGCCAAGTGAATTGAGATAAATAAAGAGTTTTTTTTATGAAGTAATTGTTGTAAATTAGGCTTATTACATGGACCCCCCACTTTCTCATTTTTTAAAATCGTCAGCAGAAAATTATCTTAATTTTTATTGCTTATATATATATATATATATATATATATATATATAAGTGTGTGTGTGTGTTTTGTGTGTGCCGTGTGTGTGAGGTTATATATATATTATAAGTTTTGTTTTTTATATAAAATAGAATATATTATATTTTATTATGCATTGTGTTGTATATTGCAACATTGTAAAATCAAAATTATTTCAGCGAATTCGTCCATGAATTCGCCTACTGTGCAGTCCGTGATTTTTCCTAAATAATATCTTGTCATTCTTCTATAAATATGATGCTTAGTTTAGAATTGAAAATCATACCAGAATTAGAGAATTCTTCTTCTATAGTATTGAGCATATTTCTTTTGAGTTTAAGAAAACTTTGAGTTTAGAAAACAATACAATTTTTTTCAAGAATATCTCCGCAATACCATTCAGAAGTACTCTCCTTTTTGTAAGGTTTTGTGAAAATCAAAGTAGCAATCAAATTGCAAAAAATAGCGAAAGCAAAATAAAATTAGATTTTAAAAATTTTCACAAACCAATAACCCGGATCATCCTTTATGCATACTATTAATTAAAATGAAGAACAAGAAGTTATGGAATCATACCCTTGTAGATACGAGCTTCCACATGTACGAGTTCACCTCCTACTTCTCCGCGATCTCCTTGAATCTTCGGGTAGATTCCTTCCTTCGATCAATGTTAGTCACCCAAGTGTATGACCTCTAGAGGTGATCCACCAAGGAAGAACAATTTTCAAGAAGAAGGTTGTATTGGCTTAAACTCTAGTCTTTCTTATCTCTATAGAAAAAGGGGCGTATTCTCCCATTATTGGAATTTTGTATTATTGATATCTGATATAAGACTCTTCTTATAAAGATATCAGGTAACCTTATTTAATTAAAATGAGGTATTATTCATTTAATTAAACTCTTTTAATTAATTGGGCTCCCTAATCTTATTAGGGATAATTAATTAAACTCCATTAACTAATTTTCTCTCCTAATCCTATTAGGAATAATTGAGAATACTTATATTAAATTAATTCCTAAACTCTTTTAGAAATTAAAATAATAATAATTTTGATAATATTAATAAGACTTCTCTTATTAATTTATATTTAATATTTCCTAAATATTAAATAATAAATATTAAGTTATTTAATTTATTCTATCACCATAGATTAAATTAAATATACTTAACATATTATTATGATTATGCCATTAACTTCTTAAATAATTATTCTTTCTTTTATGGTGTGACCCTTTTAGGTTCTGCGTATTAAACCTATTGTGAATAAATTAATTAGAATAATTCTAATCTTATTTAAATAAATAAATTAAACTATTAATTTATTTAAATAAATAATATTTATTCTACAATAGGGATAAGCCTCCCCAAAGCGATCAACGACTTTCTAGATAATATAGATTTCAACATTAATTATAAAAGAACCTTTGAGTAAATAGTTACTTGAATAATTCAATCCTTCCACCATACAATGTCCCAATTAAATATAAGACATGGAATTACTGTCAAGTCTTATTTTATATAATTATATGTATTTCGATTCCTAAATGCACAACTCCTAATGAATGCAAATTAGAAACTACTTTCTAATTTCATTCCACCTTGGCTAAGGATTCCTAGGTTGTCATTTATCGAATCACATAAGACATTTCTCTTCTTTTACTAGAAGTGGTATATTCTTTATTGATCATTCATTATCCTCATATATAACTTATTACACCCAAGCATACCCTTTGTTATACTCTAAGAGTCTTAAGGAATAAGTCAAAGTGTAATTCATTATATATAATATACTATGATGGTCTCAAGTCTAAGGATCATTTGTACTACTATCACTACCGGAATTCCTATTGATAGGCAAGTAAAAGTCCATTAGGTATTCCTTAGTGAGTCACGTTCAGTGAACTTATTCTCTAATAAGCACCTACATACTTATTTTAGTGTCTCCACACAAATGATCATGAGATCAATCATCCTCATCCAATGAGCAAGCAACGTACGTACCAATCTATCCGGATTCACTAATCCCCTTTTTAGTAATCCATTGATTGGGAACATTTTAGTTTTAAGCTATCTAAGAATTTAGATCTCATTAACATGATCTCATCATGATTCTAAAAGCATTGCTTAAAACTATGGGTTTATCACATATTTTAAAAACAACACCATGTAGATAATAAATGCCTTTAATAAATAATTCTTTTATTAATAAATTAATAAGATTGATTACAAAGTATATGCTCTATCATCATACATGATTGGCTTGTATGCATACTACTTTAAATCTCCCACTTGCACTAAAGCCAATCGCCGTGGTATCTCATACTCATCTTGTGACGCCCCCAAATTTGGGTTACCTGACCCTCGAGTTTGGTGTTCACGATCCACAATATAATACAATTTAACTACCCATTCATATATAAATAGGAATACATAAGTCATTAACATATGTTGTTAATACATAAGTCCCAAGTTCTCTAACCTTAACATTACAATCATACCCTTTAGATATACAAAAAGGGTTTACAAATACAACATATTCATAAGGTTTATAAAAACTAATTCAGCATTTTGCCTTTGCCTTTGCCTTTGCCTTTGCCTTTGTTCTTCTTTGACCCGCTGGCCTCTTCATTCCTAGCTGAAATATTTTATTTAGCAAGGGTGAGCAACAAGTTTGCCCATGAGTTAAGTCATCTGAATAAATGTATATGAATCAATAAGAAATGTATCTATCTATTTTGATAGAATGAAACCAAAGTTCGGTGAACTTTGAAATAACTGAACAAATCGTTAATCAATAACAAGTCTTCTCGTATTCTAGGCAACGCAATAATCTGATAATGAAAGAGTACAACGCTTTCAAAGTTTCTGTGATATTCTAATGAATAATCAAGAATCAATTCTACGCAATTACAAAGTGGAATATTTTCCAGATTTATGCTGAGTGATCACACTAGATCTAGAACTTCTTTTCTCGGGTATCTATCAAAGATTTACTTTGATACATACGCAGGAGTATCAGATAACCATAAACATTAAATCATACCCCTCTGCAAGTACTTAGAGCCGGCCAACTCCTTGTACCCTATATTATGCATAATACTTAACAGTGTGCAATGGTCGAATATATGACCTAAAATGTTCCCTTTATATAAAAGGTTGTTCTTCTCAGTCTCAGAATCAAGATTTTGATTTAACAACAAAATATTGTGATTTCAAATTCTAGTTACTTCTTGATCTAGCCGAAATAATTGGCATCGATCTGTCAATAATAATTGAATTCTCTTCTCGAACCTATCAGGTTTTAACAAATATTCTTCTAGTCCAGAATAATTGTCTAAGACATTTCTCAACATAATTCGATAATAAACAGGAATTATCTGTACTGCTAATATTAGCTTCTACGAATTTAAATATCCAACAACAGTTATTCTACGAATATATTTTCAGAATCAGTAATTCAATTTGAATTATTAAAGATGCACTAACTGCGAATAATCAACAATAAATCCTTGGACGTGGTATAATTAACAATAATTAACCACTATAATAATTGAATAATATTAACTCAAGGTTGAGTTAGGAAACTTGCCTCTTCCGCTGATTACGGTTACATAATAAACTTATCTGCTTTCGAAAGACCTATAACCAATAATATTGGTCTCACAATTAGCACAATATTTCATAACACACAACACTGTATTCCACAGTCAAACTTCTCCTAGACACATTACCACATAGCCACATCAGTGTTTATAACATATATAAACACTTATCAAGTCTAACTATTTTGGTCTGGTTGGACTTCGGTTCATTCTCGGTGTTCTGGTCACCCTATCCGACAATTAACATAGTTATTGTCAATTAAATTCGGTTTCAAAGCTTCAATATTAATGTAGATAAGTCATATATCATTTATAATATTTTTTGGAAGCTTTTAATAATTTATAAACAATTATTATAATTTATAATAATTTTTCAAACACTTAAATCATTTTTAAATAATTTAATTATCAAATAATCTTATTATCATTAATATTTAATAATATAAAAATATTAATAACATACTTTGTCAAAATATTAAAGTTATTTTAATAACTTCAAATATTTTTAAATCATCGATATTCTACTTAAATGATTTTAAATTAATTAAAATCATTTTAAATCATCACCATTAATATTTAAATATTAATGAAATTATTATCCAAATATTAAAAGTCATTAATTATAACTCAAAATATTTTTAAAACATTTTCTAATTTTTAAATCAATAAAATCATTTTTAATTCACTTATTTAATATAATAATTAAATAAATCTAATATCATTAATATTAATTTATTAATGAGAATTCTCCAAAAATATTGAAATAGATATTTTATAATTCAAAATATTTTCTAACACTTTATTCTTATTTAAAATGATTTTTAAATCAATAAAATCTTTTTAACTTATTTATTTAATTTAATAATTAAATAAATATAATATCATTAATATTAATTTATTATTGAAAATTCTCCAAAAATATTAAAAGTTATATTTTATAACTCAAAATATTTTTAAATACATTATTCTTATTTAAAATGATTTTTCATAATATTAAATTATTTTTCTTGAATTTATTTAATACACTAATTAAATAAATTAAATACCTTTAATATTTAAATAATTATAAATATTGAAGAAAAATATTCCAATTGGTCAAAAAGTATTTTTTATAATTTTAAATAATTTTTAAAACCATTTTTAATAATTTTTAGACTTTATTTCTATTTTTAAATAATTTTCAGAAAATCAGAAAATAAAAATTATTTAAACTGTCGCTATAGGGCTTTAGCAACACAAATCGTCGCTGTTGGTGTTCTTAAGCTCAAGAACACTGACAGCCTCGTGTTCGAGGTGCCCTGTTTGACCGCTTTTTAATCTCATCTCGAAATGTTTCTGGGTCCTGTTTAAACGTTGATTTTGTAGTATGTATATAATACTACAGTTATCAATTCATATCTCGGTCAAACATCAACACAAAAAAAATGATTTGGACTCTCAAAGTCCTTGTCAGAGTGCTCCTGGGTTTTTCTGGGTTACCCAGAAACCCAGGCAGCTCGTGGTGCCCCTTTCCAGCCCACATTAATCTAGGTTCGGATCGTTGTTTAAGTGATTTCTTGCTTTATAATTGTAGTATACATGACAATGAACAACGAGATATCAATATCTCAGTCCAACAACAACATATCCACAGGTTATGACAAGGTCAAACCTTATCAGACGCTCATGCAAAGCTATTTCTGGAATTTCCATAATTTCAAGTTATGGCCGAATGGCCTACTTTGACCACTTTCTTTAATCGATCTGTTAACTGTTTATGGAATCTTATGGCATGTATTCTGAGTAAATATAGCATACTATAAGCTAGTTACAACAAAATTAACATAACTCATTACACCTGACAGATCTATAGCTTAGAACATCTTGTCAGACCCAGTTTTACACGTTCTGGGTTACCCAGATTTCAGCCAGTCAAGCTCGGTCAACGGTGTTTGACCGATTATAACTCGCGATCTAGACATCTGATGGTTGTACTACCACTTGCAGAATAAAGACAACATACCAGGCTACCAATACAAAACATAAAACAAGAAAAAGCATAAACGAACAAAGATCTGTGGCACCAGACATTAGCTTGTCAGACCACAAAATTGAAAGTAGTATGCACACAAGCCAATCATGTTTGATGATAAAGCATATACTTTGTAACAATCTTATTCATTTATTAATAAAAAGTATTAATTTATTAAAGGCTTTTAATTATCTACATGATGCTGTTTTATAATATGTGATAAACCCATAGTTTTAAGCAATGCTTTTAGAATAATGATGATGATCATTCTAATGAGATCTAAATTCTTAGAAAGCTTAAAACTAAAATAGTTCCCAATCATTGGATTACTAAATTGGGGATTAGTGAATCCGGATAGATTGGTACATCGTTTGCTTGCTTTCATTGGATGAGGATGATTGATCTCATGATCATTTGTGTGGAGACACTAAAGCAAGTATGTAGGTGCTTATTAGAGAATAAGTTCACTGAACGTGGCTCGCTAAGGAATACCTAATGGAGTTTTATTTGCCTGTCAATAGGAATTCCTATAGTGATAGTAGTACAAGTAATCCTTGGACTTGAGATCATCATAGTATCTTATGTATGATGAGTTATACTTTGACTTATTCCTTAAGACCCTTAGGGTATATCAAAGGGTATGCTTGGGTATAATAAGTTGTACATGGAGATAATGTATGATCAATAAAGAATCTACCACTTCTAATAAAAGAAGAGAAATGTCCTATATGATTCGATAAATGACAACCCAAAGAGTCCTTGGCGGCGTAATGAAATTAGAAAGGAGTTTCTAATTTGCATTATTTGGAGTTAATGCATTTAAGAGTCGAAATACATATAATTAAATAAAATAAGACTTGACAGTAATTTCATGTCTTATATTTAATTGAGACATTGTATGGTGGAAGGATTGAATTGTACGGTAACTATTTACTCAAAGGTTCTTTAATGATTAATGTTGAAATCTATATTATCTGGAAAGTCGTTGATCGCTAGGGAGGCTTATCCCTATTGTAGAATAAATATTATTTATTTAAATAAATTAATTGTTTAATTTATTTATTTAAATAAGATTAGAATTGTTCTAATTTATTTATTCACAACCGGTTTAATATGGAGAACCTAAAGGGTCACACCATAAAAGGAAGAATAATTATTTAAGAAGTTAATGGCATAATCGTAATAATATGTTAAGTATATTTAATTTAATCTATGGTGATAGAATAAATTAAATAGCTTAATATTTATTATTTAATATTTTAGAAATATTAAATATAAATTAATAAGAGGAGTCTTATTAATATTATTACAATTATTATTATTTTAATTTCTAAAAGAGTTTAGAAATTAATTTAATATAAGTACTCTCATTTATTCCTAATAGGATTAGGAGGTTAAATTAATTAAAAGAGTTTAATTAATTATCCCTAATAAGATAAGGGGGCTTAATTAATTAAAGGATTTTAATTAATTAAAATAAAACTCAATTCCTTAATTGTTAAGGAGGGTTGCCCACATCTAAATAAGAGGAGTCTTATTATGGGTGTGAGGGGGTTGTTGATTTTTACAACGACATAATTCCAATTTGTTGGAGAGTACCCTTTTCTATAGAGATAGAAAACTAGGGTTTGAGCCAAATACCCTTTTTCTTGAATCATTATAATTCCTTGGTGGATCACCTCTAGAGGCCAAACATATGGGTGGCTAACGTTGATCAAAGGAAGGAACAAAACCCCGGTGGATTCAAGTTGAACGCGAAAGAATTTGGAGGTGAACTTGTACCTGAGGAAGCTCGATCTTCAAGGGTATGATTTTATTCTTTATCCTTTCGTTTAATTAATAATTGTGCATAAAGGGTGATCCGGGTATATGGTTTGTAATTATTTTTTTTAAACTCTGATTTTACACGCTTCCGCACTTTTATGCAATTTGATTGCGTTCATAAATATTACAAACCTAACAGTGGCATCAGAGCCAAACCTTTATGCAAATTATTAATTGTTTTGATTTGATATGTATGTTGATATGTGTTTAGAACAATTTAATTGGGCATAATTTTATTGTATAAAATTTAAAAAAAAAAAAAAAAAGTTTTTTTTATACCGAACTCGCTATGATTCACGGGGAAAAAAAAAGGAATTCATGTTACCGAATTTAAAAAGTCACATGAATGCTTTTAAAACAAAAAAATAAGAGGCGTGAATCATGAAAACGTGAGTCACCTAAGTTAACCGAAAATCAAGGGAAATTTTTATTATTCACGGAAATCATGTTGCATGATTATGGCATTAAGGAACATGCATTGAAAAAGTCAGCAACTTGGTGTATTATATATAATATACGGATATTATATATATACATATATTATACGGTTAATATAATATATATATATATATTAATTATTTTATAATTAAAATAAAAGTTTATTTTAATTTTAAAATAAAAGTTTATTTTAATATTAAAATATAAAATTTATTTTAATTTTAAAATTAGAATTTCATGCTAACTAATTAGAGTTGGAATTGGATTCCATGATAACTAATTGGAGTTGAAATTGATCTTTCCTTAAATAAAGGAGTTTATTTAGATATAAAATAAGATTTTATATTATTCAAAATAAAGGAGTTTATTTGTGAATAGGAAAGAAAATCCGTGTTTCCTTTAATAATTTTTTTTTTTTTTATTACATGGAATTGGATTCCATAATTAATTAAAATAAAGGAGTTTATTTTGATTAAAGATTTTGATTAAAATAAAATAGTTTATTTTATTCAAAATTGGATAAATTAAAATAAAATAGTTTTATTTTGATTTAAATTTGGATTAAAATAAAGGAGTTTATTTTGATTCAAAATTAGATTTTATACTAACTAAATTTGCCCATTAAATGATATCAATATATATATTAAATGTTCATTATTCATGAGATGAATGTTATTTATTGATGCATATGGTGATGTGTATGATAATAAATGGGATTGATTATGGACTATTGACCAATATGATTGGATTTTATTTTAGTTGGATGCATGAATGTATGGGTTTTTATTAAATGGGGTTACTGCGTACCTCGCCTTCTCTAATTTTTTCTTAATGTAAATTCTAACTCCCTCCTATGTACTTCCCTCGATTTACGATCAAGGTTTCTATTTATTTTAAATAGTTTTGTAATAGGAATAGTTAGAATTAATTTTGAAGAATTAGAGATCAAGGAGCAAGGAGCGCTGAAAGACCCGTTTGTAATGGAGCCCGGGTTTAAATGTAATTGTTATATTTAAATATTAATTCTTGCACCCCTAGGGTTTGACCTTTTGGTTCACTTGGTGGCTCTAGTGAACCAAACTAGAATAAAAGTCCATAATCAATCCGGGTAGAATATAGTATTCTATATGTGCATGCTTATACTATATATATTATATATTATGCAAACATGCTTGCATGTTAATTAATATAACGCGTATTTTATATATATATATATATAAATGCGCTGCGCTAAACAAAGATGAGACAAATTAATAACAAACCCCTCAATTTATTATATTAAGTCCTAAGCGTTCAAAGATATTTGGAATATCGAGCGTCAGCCTTCTAGCATGATAAAATTAATAGAGTATTAAATATTTAATATGAGTTTGTTGTGTCACCACAAGGCAAGTATTAAGTATTTAAGATGTTAATTTATCACATTTGATGCTTATAAAGAAAATTGAACAATATTGTTTTGTTGTGTCACCACAAGGATGATATTTTTCTTTTTGAATATATGGAGTGCTAGGTCGGACTTAACTTGGATAATTTTGATTCGGATGTGCCACCACTGATCAAAATAATCTAAGAGGCAAAAGAAAAGGAGTTGCATAGTTGATGTAATTGACAAAAGTTGTCTACCTATTTATTTATATATAGTTTGTTGTGTCACCACAAGGCTATATACATTTGAAATGGGATCCTTATTCTCACTAGCAAATCTTTAATTAGATTTTGCCGAACTATATAAGTGAGGGTAATATAGTTTGAAGAAAATAGTGGGAGAGACCAATTTAAAACAAGACCTAAATTATTTTGGTAATTAATAAAAGAATGTATGTTAAAATATTGTTAATTACAAATTCATTTACAGAATTTTACAATGTCTAAAATTACTATCAACTGCGAAGCATATTAGATGTTAAATTAACTTGGATCAATTAAATGGATTGGTTAAGGAATTTGAGAATTGTTCTTATAGTGAAAAGCTATCTTATGTCCTTAATACTTATCCTACAATGGTTGCGCATAATGCCTCCGAGGAAGACATTGCTACTTTTAGAAAGTGGCAAGATGATGCACAGTTGGCTCAATGCATCATGCTCGCATCTATGTGTAACGAGCTTTAGCGTCAGCATGAAACTATGGATGCTTCTACTATATTCCTGCATATCAAGTAGTTGATCTTTGAGGAAAGTAGGGCTGATAGATATCAGATATCTAAGGAGCTCTTCCGATCTAGAATGACCGATGACACTACAAAGATGATAAAAGTCCTTAACATTATCAATTTGATTGATCAATTAGTTCAACGAGTTTTGTCATGGATGGAGAGTTCAAATGAATTTGATCTTGCACTCACTCCCTAACTCCTTTCACAATTGTTGTGAATTTTTCATATGAACAAGCTAGATATCAGCCTCGCTGATTTGTTTAACATATTGAAAAATGTTGAGAGTCACTTTCCAACCAAGAAAGATCAAGTCTTACTGGTAGGGGCCAAAGGATCTTCTGAAAAGAAGAACGATTCAAAGAAGGTAAATAGAAAGGCATAAACAAAGGATAATAAGAACAAAACTGATATGGATAGTAAAGGAGTTTGCTTCCACTGCAATGAGCTGGACAATTGGAAAGAAACCTGCGAGAAGTATCTTGCAGAGGCTAACCAAAGAAGCTTAGTGAAGTTTCGGTTACAATACAGTTTTTGTTCATGATTGAAATAAATTTTTTTTCTTTAAGTCAAGGTTCTACTTGGGTATTGGATACCGACTTTGGTTATCATAAATATAGATTTATGAAGGGACCAAACAGAAGTAGAAAGCTAAACAAGTATAAGTAATCCTATGTGCGGGAAATGTAACAAAGGTTGCTGCATATTAGCCATAGAAACTTATAGTTTAGCAATGCCTACGGGCAAATCTATTAAGTCAATAAGTTGTTATTTTATTCCAGTTCTTGTTAAAAATATTATTTCCATTTTATGTTGGACAATGAAATCTTTGGTATTATAATTAAGAACAATTGTTGTTCTATTTATAATAATAATGTTTTGTATAGGACTGGAATATCACTTAATGGATTTTGTATACTTGACTTACATGAAAAATATATTTTGCAAATTGAATAAACTAGTATAAGAAAAGGAGATGATCATTCAAAGAGTTGAATGTGTGTATTTGTTGAAATACAAGTGTGAATTATTTGAAAGGTTCAAAGAATTCAGAAGTGAAACAAATTGACAATGTATTAAGATTCTTTGATTAGATCAAGGAATAAATACTTGTGAAATAAGTTTCTAGATCATCTTAAATGGTTTTCTCATAATGGACGCCTCCTGATACGCAATAATTGATTGATGTATCTGAAAGGAAAAATCGTACCTTGTTGGACATGGTGCGGTTCAAAATGATTTTACCGACATTCCAGTATCCTTCTGGGGTCATGCCCTAGAAATGGCTGCATATCTACGAAAAGGTAATCTCTAAATTCGGCCCCAAGACTCCATAAAAGTTATGGACAGGGAGGATTCCTAATCTTAAGTATGTTAAGATAAGGGGTTGTCCAACTTATGTGAAAAAGGTTTCAAAGGATAAGCTTGGGACAAGATTTGACAAGTACAATTTGTGGTACATCCTAAACTAAGTTTAGGGTATATGTTCTATAATCCTACTTAGCAAAAGGTGTTTGTTGCAAAACACGCTGCCTTCTAAGATAAAGGTGTTTATCATTGAAGGGGCTAGTGGGAGGATAATAGATCTTGAAGAGTTTAAGAACCACAAAACACTATAAGTCAAATAAGAGGAACCTGTAGATAGACCTATTATACCACAACTGAATCATAAATCTGGAATAGTACCAAAGATACCTAGGAGGTATGGATTCATCATGGATGATGATGATGAGGTACGCATCATAGAAGATGATGATCCAGAGTTACATACGATGAGGTAAGTGTTGTAGACACTCAGAGAAATGGATTGAAGCAAGTTTCTCAAATATGGAACATTCGTTTTGATGAGGCAATCAAAAGAGTTTGATTTTATCAAAAATAAGAATGAACCTAGTGTGTACAAAAGGGTCAGTGGGAGCATCGTGACATTCCTAGTACTATATATTGATATACTACGAATAAGGAATGACATACCAATGCTACAATCAGTAAAGATAAAGTTGTCTAAACATTCCTCCATGAATGATTTGGAAGAGTATCTTAATTGGGGATATAAATCAATATAGATAGATTTAAGAGGATGCTCGACTTAACCCAAGGAACGTATATTCATTTGATGCTAAAGTCGTTTAGCATGGCAAACTCCAAGAGATGTCTCATGTCGATGAGCTATGGAGTGTATCTCTTAATAGTCCCCACAGACTCTCGAAAAGAGAGTCGCATGAGTGACAATCATGCATGCAATGAAATGTCTGAGACACGATGTTGATCGGTCATATTATGGAGAAGTTCACTATGAGTCGGTGAAAAACATCTTAAAGTGCTTAACCGGCACTAAGGATGTGATCATATTCATGGTGGGTCTTAATTAAAACTAGAGGCCTTAACAGACTCAAGTTTTTCAGACAGACCAAGATGACAGAAAAATCCACTTTAAGGTAAAGGGTTATCTTGAACAGTGGTGCAGTGAATTGAAAAGGTTCCAAACAGCAAAGAGTTGCTGGTTTAGTGATAAAGACAAAGTAAATAGCTATAAATGAAGCTGCAAGTTGATTGTTTGGATTAAAAGTTCATTACAGAACTAGGAATAGTTCCTAAGTCTCATCTTGGATCTAAACATGTGTTGTGGCACTTTCATTTGATTATAAGAATCATTGAAAGATGGGAAATCATTATAGAGATGGTGGACTCTCAAGAACAACATTACATATCCATTAACTAAAGCTTATCCAACAGCATGATAATCGTCACTTAGAGAAGAAGAGTATAAGATACAATGGCGATTGGCTTTAGTGCAAGTGGGAGATTGAAAGTAGTATGGACACAAGCCAATCATGTTTGATGATAAAGCATATACTTTGTAACAATCTTATTTATTTATTAATAAAAAGTATTAATTTATTAAAGGCTTTTAATTATCTACATGATGCTGTTTTATAATATGTGATAAACCCATAGTTTTAAGCAATGCTTTTAGAATAATGATGATGATCATTCTAATGAGATCTAAATTCTTAGAAAGCTTAAAACTAAAATAGTTCCCAATCATTGGATTACTAAATTGGGGATTAGTGAATCCAGGATAGATTGGTACATACGTTGCTTTGCTCATTGGATGAGGATGATTGATCTCATGATCATTTGTGTGGAGACACTAAAGCAAGTATGTAGGTGCTTATTAGAGAATAAGTTCACCGAGCGTGGCTCGCTAAGGAATACCTAATGGAGTTTTATTTGTCTATCAATAGGAATTCCTATAGTGATAGTAATACAAGTAATCCTTGGACTTGAGATCATCATAGTATCTTATGTATGATGAGTTATACTTTGACTTATTCCTTAAGACCTTAGGGGGTATATCAAAGGGTATGCTTGGGTATAATAAGTTGTACATGGAGATAATGTATGATCGATAAAGAATCTACCACTTCTAATAAAAGAAGAAAATGTCCTATGTGATTCGATAAATGACAACCCAATGAGTCCTTGGCGGCGAGAATGAAATTAGAAAGGAGTTTCTAATTTGCATTATTTGAGTTGTGCATTTAAGAGTTGAAATACATATAATTAAATAAAATAAGACTTGTGACAAGTAATTCCATGTCTTATATTTAATTGGGACATTGTATGGTGGAAGGATTGAATTATACAGTAACTATTTACTCAAAGGTTCTTTAATGATTAATGTTGAAATCTATATTATACGGAAAAGTCGTTGATCGCTAGGGAGGCTTATCCCTATTGTAGAATAAATATTATTTATTTAAATAAATTAATTGTTTAATTTATTTATTTAAATTAGATTAGAATTGTTCTAATTGATTTATTCACAACCTGGTTTAATATGGAGAACCTAAAGGGTCACACCATAAAAGGAATAATAATTATTTAAGAGTTAATGGCATAATCGTAATAATATGTTAAGTATATTTAATTTAATCTATGGTGATAGAATAAATTAAATAGCTTAATATTATTATTTAATATTTTAGAAATATTAAATATAAATTAATAAGAGGAGTCTTATTAATATTATTACAATTATTATTATTTTAATTTCTAAAAGAGTTTAGAAATTAATTTAATATAAGTACTCTCATTTATTCCTAATAGGATTAGGAGGTTAAATTAATTAAAAGAGTTTAATTAATTATCCCTAATAAGATAAGGGAGCTTAATTAATTAAAGGATTTTAATTAATTAAAATAAAACTCAATTCCTTAATTGTTAAGGAGGGTTGCCCACATCTAAATAAGAGGAGTCTTATTATGGGTGTGAGGGGGTTGTTGACTTTTACAACGACATAATTCTAATTTGTTGGAGAGTACCCTTTTCTATAGAGATAGAAAACTAGGGTTTGAGCCAAATACCCTTTTTCTTGAATCATTATAATTCCTTGGTGGATCACCTCTAGAGGCCAAACATATGGGTGGCTAACGTTGATCAAAGGAAGGAACAAAACCCCGGTGGATTCAAGTTGAACGCGAAAGAATTTGGAGGTGAACTTGTACCTGAGGAAGCTCGATCTTCAAGGGTATGATTTTATTCTTTATCCTTTCGTTTAATTAATAATTGTGCATAAAGGGTGATCCGGGTATATGGTTTGTAATTTTTTTTTAAACTCTGATTTTACACGCTTCCGCACTTTTATGCAATTTGATTGCGTTCATAAATATTACAAACCTAACAAAAATTTGTTCTTGGATAGTTTTGAAAAACTTCGATTTTTACCAACTTTGATGCTATGGATCTATGATAGATCATCATAGATCATCATATAACATCCTCTAGCAAAGATCTAAACACATAAACACAAAAGTTGTCTTAGCATACAAGATCAAAATGGGTTTTAGGGTTTATACCTTTATTGTCCAATGTTTGATCTCAACTCTCCAGATCTGAACTTGTTGTTCTAATAGCTGTTAATGGGACTGATTCACTTAAGGAATTCAGAGGTGTAGAGAGAAAATGAGTTATGAAGAGCTTGAGAGCAAATGACACATTTTTATGACTTTGTCTCTCTCCAATCTAATATATATTGCTTGTCTTGATGCTAGATTTGATAAATTTTGGCTGATTTTCTAGATTTCTATGTCACAAAGTCAATGTATTAGGTTACCAACTAAAGTTGCTAGCATTATTACAAGTTATCAAATTAAAGAATATAAAAAGGGCATTTAGGTCATTTATAAAATAATTTTAATGGCATACTTGGAATTTGTACAAACCCTTAGGGTTTAACCATAAGGTTCCAACCCTGAGGTTTTAAATCACTAACTTTTTAGGATTTTTTAAATTAGGGTTTTAATTTTAAAAATTAAAATTTTGAAGCTAAAATTAGGGTTTCCTAATTAAATTAGGTTTTCTTAATCATATTAGTGTTTAATAAATACATTATGCTCGCCAATTAGGATTAGGGTTTCCTAATTAGGGTTTATGATTCCCGAATTTAAAATTAGGGTTTCCCGGCTTTCGATTAGGGTTTCTAACGGCATGTTAGGGTTTCTAATCTTGAGATTATGGTTTCTAATCTCTTAATAGGGTTTATACTTTTAAACCTTATTCGATCAATCATTGATCAATAAATCTTTTCGGTACAAACACATACTCATTAATATAATTATTTTAATTATATTTTCTTATCAAATCCTTATCCAAAAATTAGGGTTAGGGTTTCTAAAGCTGTTAAGCACAATTCTACTCTAAATTTATTAGTCAATATACAAATTGACCTTCTCGAGACTCGTATCACGGATTCTTGTCACAAACTTGATAATCAATATTAATATAAATAAAAAAAAATTATTCGTGAAATTTTAAATAGTTGAAATCTCGGGTTATCACATTCACCCCTCCTTAAAAGGATTTCGTCGGAATCACCGCTTTCTTATTCTCTACAATCTTTTAAAGTTGTATCATCAATTCATTTTTATCAACACAATATTAATTTGTGTTTCAAATTCTAACCTGTGACTTGAATCTATAATAGAAAATAGTTCACAGAATATCTGACTCCTATTACTCGCGTAATTTAAATTCTTAAGCGAAATTGTTACCTGCTGCCACCTCTTGAGTAGCCACTGCATCTTGCGTCGTCATGTTAAATGTACGGGCCGTTGGTCTTCCTGGCTGAGCAGGTCCTTGAATCGCCAAGGTTCCACTACTGGGTCCCTTGATGCCACTTTCTTTCTCCGTATTTCTCTTCGGACAGTTCCGAACCAGATGATCAGTCGATCCGCACGCAAAGCAACCTTGAATTTTCTTCGGATTGGGTCAATTGAGTGACATGTGTCCCTCTTGCCCGCAGTTATAGCAAACTCCCTTCTTTTCCAGGCAAACTCCAGCATGGTTCTTCCCACAATTCAAACATGTCTCCCTTCCTTTCGAATTATCTTCTGTTTTATTACCCGACTGGGTATTCTCACTCCATTTCCTCTTATTCGAGTTACTACCACCACTGCTTCCACGATCATTGGTCTTCTTCTTCTTCTCCTAATGAAATCGAGACGCAGCTTCGCTCCCTCCTTCAGCAATTAACGCTTTCTCCATCAAAGCCGCGAACATATTGATCTGCAATATCGCTACCTTGTTGAATATCCCCGGCTTCTGTCCGTTCTCGAATCTTCTCACTTTTCTCGCCTTTGTCTCCACCTGATGAGGTGCAAATCTAGCCAACTCGTTGAATTTGGCAGCGTATTCTGATACCGACATGTTCTCCTGCTTTAATTCTAGAAATTTAACTTCCATCCTGGATTGCATGCTCAGCGAGAAGTAGTTCTCAAAGAACAACTCCTTGAATCTGGTCCTCAACACCACTGCTATACCAACTCTAGCTTGATTAGTCTCCCAACAGTAATTGGCTTCTCCCGTCATCAGATAAGTTACAAAAGCCGTCTTTTGCTCTTCAGCCACACGCGCAATAATGGATGTTTTCTCCATCTTCTTTACCCAAGTTTAGGCTTTAATCAGATTTGTGGTCCCTTTAAATTCAGGCGGTCCTACCGCTTTATAGTCTTTGAAGTTAGCCAATCTGTCGGCTGGCTGATTCCTCACTCTTCCTCTTGCAGCTGGAGCTCTATTCTCCATAACTTGGGCTAACATATCCGCAAAGTTTTGCATCGGGTCAGCTTGACCTCCTTCATTATTCACCAATTGGTGTTCTCTTTGATTTTGATTATGTCGTCTAGGCGACATGATCTGATTTAAATAAAAATCTTATATTAATTCTCTTTCTTTACACAAATTATTAACACAATAAGAATTTAACACATAATTCTCATATAATTGCATATTTATTCAAATAGCATATAGTACATATAGTACTTAACACATTTACTATCCTTTTTTAAATCATATCAGGATTAACGACACAACTTTACACAAAAAGTTACAATTCTCCATTTACATATAGTTATTCCCAGTTTGTCAAACTTACCACACTTATGAGTTCAGGAACTTGCCACAATTATATGAGTGTATGAACTTATCCTAGTCAGACATTTAGCGTCCATTCGCTGAGGGGTTCAAAACATTTCATATAGTTATGGGTCATTAACTTACCATAAGCATGAGTTTTAAGAACACACAAATTAATCTTAATCTTATATTCATATAGAAAATAAAGATTACATTCATATAAACATATTTATATTTACATATGTTCACACATCGTTTTCGATATTGCAACACTTAATATCATAATCTTCTGCCAAAAGATACTAACGCTCAAACTTAAGCTATCTACCGTCCACTACTTTCACCAGTCTTCTTCTTGTTGGGACACTTGTTGAATCCGTGACCCGTTCTTCCACATGAGAAACACTTCCTCATATTTGTCTTAGGACAATGTAGAGAAATATGTCCTTCTTGCTTGCAGTTGAAGCACACGTTCTTCCACATCATGCACTCTCCCGCGTGAGTCTTTCCACACTTGCTAAATGCTTGCTTCTTTTTCGGGTTTGACTTTTCAGAATTAGGGCTGTCATAGTCCCTCTTTCACTTATTCTTGTCTTTATTGCTGGTTACTTCAGATGATCCACCACCTTCAGTCTTCATCCTTTCCACATGCACCTTGAGCTCGTTCCGTTCTTCAGTCATTTCGCGTAACGCCCGCTTTGTCTTCCACAACTCCTCTAGAAGAAACACTTTACTTCGGAGTTCCTGGACTTCTGCAGATAGCTGATCTTTTTCTCCAACTATGATCTTATTCTTTTTCTCCACCCTAGCTTGGTCAGACTTTGCCTCCTCATCTCCGCTCAAATACATCTCGGGATAATCGTCATGATCACTCCCCAGATTAACCATTGGTTCATCTTCTCCCAACTTCTCAGCTGATTCGCTTTGCGCTGACACCTCGGCTCCTGGCATTGGTGCAACTGTGAGGGCCCCGAATCTGAGGTCCCGAATCACCGCGGATCCGGTTCGATCATTCTATACAACTATTACTATTTGCGAAAGATATAAACATAAATTGTTTATACAATACATATACTCACTATTCCCCAAGGTCGAGTAACCTTAACTTAATACACAATTCATAACTATCTAACACATAACTTTATTATCAAACTACACTATTACAAATCTAATCGCACACATTGACTTTACGCTGGAATTATCTTTAACCTTTCCTTGTATCCGAAGTATTCGCCTTAATCTGAAATGTTTTATCTTAATATAGCAAGGGTGAGCATAAGGATTGCCCAGCAAGTTTAAATTCAATAATATAACGATATATCATGACTGAAATGATTTGAATAATTGGCTGGCTATAATTCAACAATATAATTGTGAACTAGCAAGAACAAATTTATGGTGAACAAGTATTATACATGAACAAATATATCCTGAACCAACTGGGTAATAAAGGTGATCGACCTTTCATACACGACGATATACATGCAATATGTATAGAGTACAATTATACATGGCAATCAACAATGATTAACCATAAGCATATCCGAATGAAACACTCTTAGTAGAGTTAAGTAAAAACAAACTTACCTGAACCGTTGATTACCGCTACGCAATTTATATCGCCTTATCCGAAGACCTAATATTAGTAATATAGATCTCTAATATTAGAATAATATTATCACAATATAATACTATTATATATATAGACATAGAATAACCTAAACACATAACACATAATCCTATCAGTCTATAACACACATAGAACTTGGTATCAAGTCAAACTATTGTAGTCTGAGTTAAACCCGACACAAAACTGACATCCCGACGGTCTAGTCGGACAATTCACGAGTTTAAGCTCAATTAAACTCTGCCTAAACACTTAACAATTAACTTAAATAATTATTATTAGTCAAAATAATTTTTTATAAGCTCGTAAAAATTTTAAAATAATTATTATCATTTATCATGATTTTTCAATCATTACTATCATAGTTATATGATTTAAATACTTTAATCTCATATATTAAAAGTTTTTCTTGAACATAAAAGTCAAATATCAATCCAGCAACCTAGATTTCAAATCCAGCAAGCTAGATTCCAAATCCAGTAACCTAGTGGTCAATCCCATAAACCCAACTGCAATCCAGCAAACTGGATTTCATATCCAGCAACTAGATTGCAATCCAGCAAGCTAGATCCAACAAATTTTCAATAAACTTCTTTTCAATCCAGCAAGCTAGATTCATCAGATTTTTCAATCCAGCAAGCTGGATTCCATATCCTTTTCATGAAAATACCAAATCACTTTATTATTTTTCTATCCTTTGTCCAAACACATATACATATAAATCATACACAAAAAATATTTTTTTCATAATTTTCCAACTTCCTTTAGTATTTTTTAAAAATCATTATTAGTGTGTAGCTTAAGGAATTAGCCCTATCATGCTCAACTCCAGAAATTCTCATCTCTTGGCACAATCTTATACATGTTAACGTGATGCTCCAGTTTAAATTCCGTGGCCATCGGAGTTATAGAACTCCGGTTATAGCAATTTTCATCGGAAAATCACAGAAATTGAAATGGTCATAACTTGATCATTTTAAGTCGGAATGAGCTCTTTTTTGGACAGGAGGTACTTAATACAATATATTTTCATGTCCCAAAAGGCCGGAATTTTTGTCACAAATTAAGTTGCCGAAACAGCCCTTTTAAAATCTTTGGCAGTTTACTTTTGCAAATTTCCAGTTTTGTTGTCCTTTTCTAAAACTTAAATAAAATGAAATCTATAACTCCAATTAACGATCCGTCAAATTTTTTGGATTCATATCTTTCCGATCTACAGTTTTCATCTATCACAATCCATATTTGGACATGTTAAGCTCCCAGAAATTAGCCCGGAAGTGGCTGGTAAAAACTATTGTTCTAACAGTTTTCTTAGCTTTGAGTAGTTTGTGGTAAATTCCATAACTTGCTCATTTTTCAACCTAATTGAGTGATTCCAAAGAGGGTTTATCCTTAATACATAGATCTAGCATCCCAAGAAAATAAATCACAAATATCCATCATAGATTTCATAAATCAAAAAGCTAGATCACACTTTCAAGTTTAAGCTTTCCGGAAAATTCTATTTTTCTATTCCTTTTGATTCTAACCAAATCAACACCCAATATGGGTAGATCTAAACATGAAATACTCATAAACACATAGATCTATGGTTTTAAACCTCAAGATCATAACTTCATATAATCAAAAATCAAATCAAACAAAATAAAAAGGTTTAAGCTAGTTTAAGTTTTCACCTTGATTTTTGGGCTACTCTTCTTTGTCTTCCAAAGTAGAAGATGAATTTATGGAACATCAATGGTGTAGCTCCTTCCCCTCTCTCTCTTTTTCTCCACCGAATTTCTCTCCCTCTCTCTCTCTTTATGCTTTTGCTTTGCTAGCCTAAGAGAAAGTAAGAGGAAATAAAATAAAAGATGAAAGAGAACGAAATTAGATTTTTTTTGTTGGAGGATATTGTATAGATATAAGATATGTATGTAATAGATATTTTCCCAACATCTTCTTATCTCTCTCTCACTTTAATCATTACTTAGATATATGGAAGATTAGCCATTTAGGTGGCTCCATAAACCAAGTGACACCTAGCTAATTAAGTAGATATCTTTAGGAAGATGTGGAGCATGTAATAAGTATATACATCCCCCTTTTTCCTCTTCATCATGGTCGGCCATGTGGCCACTCATTGAACCAAATTGAATTTCTTTTAATTCTTTATTTAGTAATCCAAAAGTCCAACATGTCCCTCCTTAATTGGGCTTAAAATTTGGACAACCATACCCATCTTTTGGACTTTCAATAAATAATCTATTGGACTTAAATTTAATTCTTTGGGCTATTGAAAAATTAACATATTCCAATGTCTTTCCAATTTATCCTACACTAATTATTTAATTAGGAATTCAATTCTACACATTTGGAATTTAAATCATTACTCTTGTACATTTATTTCCTTAACCCAATTAGATTTGCTATAATTAGGTTATGAAATTAATTAATTGAGAAGTATAAAATAAATCTCTTGGAATTAGTATATATTTTAAATACTATAATTCTCTCATCCCATAACCCATAAGTTATTCAATTCTTCATTCCTAATATATAATTAGGATCATATTAGTTTCTTTTATTTGTTTATATAATAAACAAGTACAAACCATCACATAATATTCATATTCATTATTAACATAACTTTTAACCCTTAGGGTTTTATACTTAGCATTAGGGTTTCCAAATTAGGGTTTCATATAAATTGTAAGAATTTTCTAACTGAACGTTGACGTTCTTAATATATACTTAGGGTTTGTTATAGATATCGTTTATTTGGTCAACCCTTGACCCTTAACCACATACTGTACACATATACACAGAACATAAACGCTTATTCCCTAATCCAGAATAATTCACTTAAATCATTCTCAAAATTTTGAAATCCTCAAAATTCTATCTTAAAAATATCAAACGCATACACTTATTTTGTGTCTAGGTTCTAATTTTGAACCTTAAATCAATTAATAAAAATTTTAAAAATATCCAAAATTCTCGGGTTGTCACATTCACCCCTTCTTCTAAAAATTTTGTCCCCGAAATTTACCTTACACCATACTGCTTACACCATTCACACACATTATCTCATGCTACCAAATACACCCCTCACAAGAGTAAAAGTTTTCAAATTGTGTTGAGGGGTCATATAGACCATGAACACATAGTTTTAACGGTATTGATCATACCGCAAAACAATTCATTACTTGGTATACAATCACAAAGAATGTAAACTACCGTTGCTAGTTGTTTAGGTGATCAGCCTATTGTACTTTTACGTCATGCACAACGTATTAATTATGTATAGCGAATATTTACGCTACTTGATTGGATTATTTATCCAAACAACATAGTTCACCTCAGTCTTATCATAGGATTCCGTACCAAAGAAATTTGGTTCAGGAAATTTCTTTCAATGAACACTTTAGAGGTTTCATAACATTAGTCTAGCTGAATCGAATAGCATAGACTCATATCAATAATTCAATTCAATCGAATTATTTAGGCGTAGCCAAACCCCGTTGGCAAATTAAAATTTTTGAAAATATTTTCGAGAATGACGTCATGATGTCTTACTGTATTAACCGTCTGTTTGAGGATGCTGTCATTGTATGACTTTGTCATAACACATCATACAATAGTGGAACAACGATTTTAGATCAAATTCACACTAAGTATTCCTGTATTTACAACTCCATCAAATTTTTATCACCTTTGCACCAGGTTACACGGTACATGAGTGATAAATAAAATAAATTTTGATATTTCAAATCATTTGCGTCTAGCTGAAATAAGTAGCGTAGACTATACTTTAAACCATTTCAAAAATGATTACGAGTCTACATATTTTTTTTAAAGACACATAGTGCGTATTTAGCTTGATGTCAAAATTTCGAAGTGTAGCATAGCTAGGAGTTTTGAAAAACTTATGTCTCTACTAATAATCATTTGCTTAACAATCTATCTGTTCCTATTATCCTCAATATTCCATTTACACACAACTATACCCAGTTCGTAAAACCACACTTATGAGTCCATAAATTACCACAATCATATGAGTTTAAGAACTTGTCCTAGCCAGACCTTTGGCATCCATTCGTTGAGGGGTTCATAAACATTTCATATAACTATGAATCAAGTATGTCACATAAGTATGAGTTTTAAGAACTCGTACTTAACCTTATATCCTCTACCTATGACCTATCTATCTGTTATACACATGAGAAATGAATCACCCTCTTAACATACATATATCAAATAGCGCGACACAAACAATTCAATGATTATCATTGTCAGAACTATGTAGTTGTTACACCAAGTACAATTCCCTGCCCATACAAGGAATCATACAACTCAGCTACCGACATGAATCCTCAATTGAATCCCCACCTAACACTAACCCCCTTTTCAATACGAATTTCATTTAACTCATATTCATAATCCTTTCCTGAATCTGTACCAATTCACACAACAATCTTGCTGTAAACTTTCAAATCATTAGATTAATTCTTTTCCCTGCTATCACTTTATCAGATCACGGAGTGATCTCATCGTATATATTATGTTTCATTCCTATGTCTTGATCATTTTATTTTACGATCTCCTATCACTGTTCTTTTAGTCCTTTAGACTCGATCTATTCATCACTACTGTTCAACTTTATTATCAGAGTTAGGGAACTCTGTATCTTATAACTCGCCGAGATTCATCTTTTAATCTTACTGACCAACTAACTCTATGTGAGTTAGATCTTATCCTAATCACTGCGGTTATTAGTCTAAGGTATCACTACCTAAGGTTCATAACCTACAGCTTTGATACCAACTATGAGGGCCTCGAATCCGAGGTCCCGAATCACCACGGATCCGGTTCGATTATTCTATACAACTATTACTATTTGCGGAAGATATAAACATAAATTGTTTATACAATACATATACTCACTATTTTCCAAGGTCGAGTAACCTTAACTTAATACACAATTCATAACTATCTAACACATAACTTTATTATCAAACTACACTATTACAAATCTAATCGCACACATTGACTTTACTCTCGAATTGTCTTTAACCTTTCCTTGTATCCAAAGCATTCTCCTTAATCTGCAATGTTTTATCATAATATAGCATGGGTGAGCATAAGAATTGCCCAACAAGTTTAAATTCAATAATATAACGATATATCATGATTGAAATGATTTGAATAATTGGCTGGCTATAATTCAACAATATAATTATGAACTAGCAGGAACAAATTTATGACTGAACAAGTATTATACATGAACAAATATATCTCGAACCAAGCGGTAATGAAGGTGATCGACCTTTCATACACGACATATATACATGCATATGTATAGAGTACAATTATACATGGCAATCAGCAATGATTAACCATAAGCATATCCGAATGAAACACTCTTAGTAGAGTTAAGTAAAATCAAACTTGCCTGAACCGTTGATTACCGCAACACAATTTATATCGCCTTATCCGAAGACCTAATATTAGTAATATAGATCTCCAATATTAGAATAATATTATCACAATATAATACTATTATATATATATATATAGACATAGAATAACCTAAACACATAACACATAATCCTATCAGTCTATAACACACATAGAACTTGGTATCAAGTCAAACTATTGTAGTCTGAGTTGAACCCGACACAAAACTGACATCCCGACGGTCTAGTCGGATAATTCACGAGTTTAAGTTCAATTAAACTCTGCGTAAACACTTAACAATTAACTTAAATAATTATTATTAGTCAAAATAATTTTTTATAAGCTCGTAATAATTTTAAAATAATTATTATCATTTATCATGATTTTTCAATCATTACTATCATAGTTATATGATTTAAATACTTTAATCTCATATATTAAAAGTTTTTCTTGAACATAAAAGTCAAATATCAATCCAGCAACCTGGATTTCAAATCCAGCAAGCTAGATTCCAAATCCAGTAACCTAGTGGTCAATCCCATTAACCCAACTGCAATCCAGCAAACTGGATTTCATATCCAGCAACTAAATTGCAATCCAGCAAGCTAGATCCAACAAATTTTTAATTCAGTAAACTTCTTTTCAATCCAGCAAGCTAGATTCATCAGATTTTTCAATCCAGCAAGCTGTATTCCGTATCCATTTCACGAAAATAATAAATCAGTTAATTTTTTTTCTATCCTTTGTCCAAACACATATACATATAAATCATACACAAAAAGTATTTTTTTCATAATTTTGCAACTTCCTTTAGTATTTTTCAAAAATCATTTTTAGTGCGTAGCTTAAGAAATTAGTCATATCATGCTCAACTCCAGAAATTCTCATCTCTTGGCACAATCTTATATATGTTAACGTGATGCTCCTGTTTAAATTACATGGCCATCGGAGTTATACAACTCCGGTTATAGCGATTTTCGTCAAAAAATCACAGAAATTGAAATGGTCATAACTTGGTCATTTTAAGTCAGAATGAGCTCATTTTTGGACAGGAGGTCTTAATACCATATATTTTCATATCCCAAAAGGCCGGAATTTTTGTCACAAATTAAGTTCCCGAAACAGCCCTTTTAAAATCTTTGGCAGTTTACTTTTGCAAATTTGCAGTTTTGGAGTCCTTTGCTAAAACTTAAATAAAATGAGATCTATAACTCCAATTAACAATCCTTCAATTTTTTTGGATTCATATCTTTCCGATCTACAGTTTTCATCTATCACAATCCATATTTGGACATGTTAAGCTCCCAGAAATTAGCCCGAAAGTGGTTGGTAAAAACTGTTGTTCTAACAGTTTTCTTAGCTTTGAATAGTTTGTGGTAAATTCCATAACTTACTCATCTTTCAACATAATTGAGTGATTCCAAAGGGGTTTTATCCTTAATAAATAGATCTAGCATCCCAAGAAAATAAATCACAAATATCCATCATAGATTTCAAAAATCAAAAACTAGATCACACTTTCAAGTTTAAGCTTTCCGGAAAATTCTATTTTTCTATTCCTTTTGATTCCAACCAAATCAACACCCAATATAGGTAGATCTAAACATGAAATACTCATAAACACATAGATATAAGGTTTTAAACCTCAAGATCATAACTTCATATAATCAAAAATCAAATCAAACAAAATAAAAAGGTTTAAGCTAGTTTAAGTTTTGGGCTATTCTTCTTTGTCTTCCAAAGTAGAAGATGAATTTATGGAGCATCCATGGTGTAGATCCTTCCCCTCTCTCTCCTTCTCTCCACTGAATTTCTCTCCCTCTCTCTCTTTATGCTTTTGTTTTGCTAGCCTAAGAGAAAGTAAGAGGAAGTAAAATAAAAGATGAAAGAGAATGAAATTAGGTTTTTTTTGTTGGAGGATATTGTATTGATATAAGATATGTATGTAATAGATATTTTCCCAACATCTTCTTATCTCTCTCTCTCTCTCTCACTTTAATCATTACTTAGATATATGGAAGATTATCCATTTAGGTGGCTCCATAAACCAAGTGACACCTAGCTAATTAAGTAGATATCTTTTGGAAGATGTGGAGCATGTAATAAGTATATACTGTTAGGTTTGTAATATTCATAACGCAATCAAAATTGCAAAAATTAGCGGAAGCGTGGTAAAATCAGAGTTTAAAAAATTTACAAACCATATACCCGGATCACCCTTTATGCACAACTATTAATTAAACGAAAAGATAAAGAATAAAATCATACCCTTGAAGATCGAGCTTCCTCAGGTACAAGTTCACCTCCAATCCTTTTCGCGTTCAACTTGAATCCACCGGGTTTGGAATAAATGAGAGTACTTATATTAAATTAATTCCTAAACTCTTTTAGAAATTAAAACAATAATAATTGTAATAATATTAATAAGACTCCTCTTATTAATTTATATTTAATATTTCTAAAATATTAAATAATAAATATTAAGCTATTTAATTTATTCTATCACCATAGATTAAATTAAATATACTTAACTATATTATTACGATTATGCCATTAACTTCTTAAATAATTATTCTTCCTTTTATGGTGTGACCCTTTAGGTTCTCCATATTAAACCTATTGTGAATAAATCAATTAGAACAATTCTAATCTTATTTAAATAAATAAATTAAACAATTAATTTATTTAAATAAATAATATTTATTCTACAATAGGGATAAGCCTCCCTAGCGATCAACGACTTTCCGATAATATAGATTTCAACATTAATCATTAAAGAACCTTTGAGTAAATAGTTACAATACAATTCAATCCTTCCACCATACAATGTCCCAATTAAATATAAGACATGGAATTCTTTATCAAGTCTTATTTTATTTAATTATATGTATTTCGACTCTTAAATGCACAACTCCAAATAATGCAAATTAGAAACTCCTTTCTAATTTCATTACGCCTTAACCAAGAACTCTTTGGGTTGTCATTTATCGAATCACATAGGACATTTCTCTTCTTTTATTAGAAGTGGTAGATTCTTTATTGATCATACATTATCTCCATGTACAACTTATTATACCCAAGCATACCCTTTGATATACCCTAAGGGTCTTAAGGAATAAGTCAAAGTATAACTCATCATACACAAGATACTATGATGATCTCAAGTCCAAGGATTACTTGTACTACTATCACTACTGAGAATTCTTATTGACAGCAAATAAAACTCCATTAGGTATTCCTTAGCGAGCCACGTTCAGTGAACTTATTCTCTAATAAGCACCTACATACTTGCTTTAGTGTCTCCACACAAATGATCATGAGATCAATCATCCTCATCCAATGAGCAAACAACGTATGTACCAATCTATCCGGATTCACTAATCCCCAATTTAGTAATCCAATGATTGGGAACTATTTTAGTTTTAAGCTTTCTAAAATTTAGATCTCATTAGAATGATCATCATCATTATTCTAAAAGCATTACTTAAAACTATGGGTTTATCACATATTATAAAACGACATCATGTAGATAATTAAAAGCCTTTAATAAATTAATACTTTTTATTAATAAATGAATAAGATTGTTATAAAGTATATGCTTTATCATCAAACATGATTGGCTTGTGTGCATACTACTTTCAATCTCCCACTTGCACTAAAGCCAATCGCCATGGTATCTCATACTCTTCTTCTCTAAAGTGACGATTATCCTGCTTTGTTGGATAAGCTTTAGTTAATGGATATGTAATGTTGTTCATGAGAGTCCACTATCTCTATAATGATTTCCCATCTTTCAATGATTCTAATAATCAAATGAAAGTGCCACAACACATGTTTAGATCCAAGATGAGACTTAGGAACTATTCCTAGTTACGTAATGAACTTTTAATCCAAACAATCAACTTGCGACTTCATTTATAGCTATATACTTTGTCTTTATCACTAAACCCAGGTAACCTTTTCTTTGTTTGGAACCTTTCCAATTCAACTGCACCACCGCTCAAGGTAACCCTTTACCTTAAAGTGGATTTTTTTTTTGTCGTCTTGAGTGCATGCGAAAAACTTGAGTGCATTAAGCCCTCTAGTTTTAATTTAGACCCACCATGAATATGATCACATCCTTAGTCTTGGGTTAAGCACTTTAAGATATTTTCACTGACTCATAGTGAACTTCTCTATAATATGACTGATCAACATCAGGTCTCGTATATTTCATTGCATACATGATAGTCACTCATGCGATCTCTCTTCTTTGGAGTCTATGGGGACTATTAAGAGAGATACACTCCATGGCTCATCAACATGAGACATCTCTTGGAGTTTGCCATGCTAAACGACTTTAGCATCAAATGAATATACGTTCCTTGGGTTAAGTTGAGCATCCTTTTAAATCTATCTATATAGATTTATATCCCCAATTAAGATACTCTTCCAAATCATTCATGGAGGAATGTTTAGACAACTTTATCTTTACTGATTGTAGCATTGGTATGTCATTCCTTATCTGTAGTATATCAACATATAATATTAGGAATGTCACGGCGCTCCCACTGTCCCTTTTGTACACACTAGAACTCTTACCTCATCGTATGTAACTGGATCATCATCTTCTATGATGAGTACCTCATCATCATCATCTATGATGAATCCATACCTCCTAGGTATCTTGATCTTTATTCGATTTACGATTCGGTTTGTGTTCTGATAGGTCTATCTATAGGTTCCTCTTATTTGACTTATAGTGTTTTGTGGTTCTTGAACTCTTGAAGATCTATTATCCTCCCACTAGCCCTTTCAATGATAAACACCTTTATCTTAGAAGAGCGGCGTGTTTATAAACAAACACCTTTTTGCTAAGTAGGATTATAGAACATATACCCTAAACTTACTTTAGGATGTCCCACAAATTGTACTTGTCAAATCTTGTCCCAAGCTTATCCTTTGAAACTTTTTCACATAAGTTGGACAACCCCTTATCTTAACATACTTAAGATTAGGAATCCTCCCATCCATAACTTTTATGGAGTCTTGGGGCCGGATTTTGAGGTTACCATTTTAAATGAGATATCTGACCATTTCTAGGACATGATCCTGAGAAGGATCTTTGGAATGTCGGTAAAATTATTATGGACCGTACCATGTCCAACAAGGTACAATTTTTCCTTTTAGATACATCAATCAATTATTAACGTGTCGGGATGTGTCCATTATGAGAAAACCATTTGAGATGATCTAGAAACTTATTGCACAAGTATTTATTCCTTGATCTAATCAAAGAATCTTAATACTTTGCCAATTTGTTTCATTTATGAATTCTTTGAACCTTTCAAATAATTCACAATTGTATTCGACAAATACACACATTCAACTCTTTGAATGATCATCTCCTTTTTCTTACACTAATTTGTTCAATATGCAAAATTATTTTCATGTAAGTCAGTATACAAAATTTATTAAGTAATATTCCAGTTCTATACAAAATATTATTATTATAAATAGAACAACAATTGTTCTTAATTATAATACCAAAGATTTCATTGTCCAACAATAAAATGGAAATAATATTTTTAACAAGAATTGGAATACAATAACAACTTATTGACTTAATAGATTTGCCCGTAGGCATTGCTAAACTATAAGTTTCTATGGCTAATCAAAGAACCTTTGCTTCATTTTCCACACATAGGATTACTTATATTTGTTTAGCTTTACTATTCTGCTTGGTCCCTTCATAAATCTACATTTATGATAACCAAAGTCGGTATCCAATACCCAAGTAGAACCTTGACTTAAAGAAAAATTTATTTCAATCATGAACAAAAACTGTATTGTAACCGAAACTTCACTAAGCTTCTTTGGTTAGCCTCTGCAAGATGCTTCTCGCAGTTTCTTTCCAGTGTCCAGGCTTATTGCAGTGAAAGCAAACTCCTTTGCTATTCGTGTGTCGGTTTTGTTCTTATTATCCTTTGTTTATGCCTTTCTATTTACCTTCTTTGAATGCGTTCTTCTTTTGGAAGATCCTTTGGCCCCTACCGATGAAGACATGGTCTTTCTTGGTTGAAAGTGACTCTCATCATTTTTCAACATGTTAAGCAAATCAATGAAAGTCGATATCTAGCTTGTTCATATGAAAAATTCACAACAATTAATGAAAGGAGTCCGAGAGTGAGTGCAAGATCAAATCTTGACTCAACTCTCCATCCATGACAAAACCAGTTGTCCTAATTGATCAATCAAATTGATTATGTTAAGAACTTTTTACGTATCTTTATAGTGCCATTGGCCATTCTAGATCGGAAGAGCTCCTTAGATATGTCGATATCTATCGGTCCTACTTTCCTCACCATCAACTACTTGATGTGCGGGAATATAGTAGGAGCATCCATAGTTTCATCTTGTGGCTGAAGCTCGTTACTCGTGGATCTGCGAGCATGATGCGTTGAGCTAATCGGTGCATCATCTTGCCACTTTCTAAAAGTAGCAATCTCTTCCTCGGAGGCATTATGCGCAACCATTGCGAGGGGATAGGGTATTAAGGACATAAGATAGCTTTTCACTATGAGAACTATTCTCAAATTCCTTAACCAATCCGTTTAATTGATTACGATTAATTTAGCATTTAATATGCTTCAGCGATGATAGTAATTTTAGACATTGTAAAATTTTGTAAATGAATTTGTAATTAACGACATTTTAACATATATTCTATTATTAATTACCAAAATAATTTTGGTCTTATTTTAAATTGGTATCTCCCACTATTTTCTTCAAACTATATTACCCTCACTTATATAGTTAAATAAAAATCTAATTAAAGATTTGCTAGTGAGAATAAGGATCCCATTTCAAATGTATATATCCTTGTGGTGACACAACAAACTATATATAAATAAATAGGTAGACAACTTTTGTCAATTACATCAACTATCTGACTCCTTGTATTTTGCCTCTTAGATTATTTTGATCAAGTAGTGGCACATCCAAATCAAAATTATCCAAGTTAAGTCCGACTAGCACTCCATATATTCAAAAAGAAAAATATCATCCTTGTGGTGACCTGACAAAACAATATTGTTCAATTTTCTTTATAAGCATCAAATGTGATAAATTAACATCTTAAATACTTAATACTTGCCTTGTGGTGACACAACAAACTCATATTAAATATTTAATACTCTATTAATTTTATCATGCTATAGAAAGGCGACGTTAGATATTCCAAATATCTTTGAGCGCTTAGGACTTAATATAAAAATTGAGGGTTTTGTTATTAATTTGTTTCATCTTGTTTAAGCGGCATGCACATATATATATAAAATCTGGCGTCATATTAATGAACATCTGAAACATGTTTGCATAATATATAATATATATAGTATCTGCATGCACATATAGAATACTATATTCTACCCGGATTGATTATGGACTTTTATTCTAGTTTGGTTCACTAGAGCCACCAAGTGAACCAAAAGGTCAAACTCTAGGGGTGCAAGAAATAATATTTAAATATAACTATTACATTTAAACCCGGGCTCCATTACAAACGGGTCTTCAAGCGCTTCTTGTCCCTTGATCTCTAATTCTTCAAAATAATTCTAAATATTCCTATTACAAAACTATTTTAAAATAAATAGAAACCTTGATCGTGATCGAGGGAAATACATAGGAGGAGATAGAATTTACATTAAGAAAAATTAGAGAAGGCAGTCACGCAGACCCCATTTAATAAAACCCATACATTCATGCATCCAACTAAAATAAAATCCAATCGCATTGGTCAATAGTCCATAATTAATCCCATTTATTATCATACACATCACCATATGCATCAATAAATAACATTCATCTCATGAATAATAAACATTTAATATATATATTGATATCATTTAATGGGCAAATTTATTTAGTATAAAATCTAATTTTGAATCAAAATAAACTCCTTTATTTTAATCCAAATTTAAATCAAAATAAAACTATTTTATTTTAATTTATCTAATTTTGAATAAAATAAACTATTTTATTTTAATCAAAATCTTTAATCAAAATAAACTCCTTTATTTTAATTAATTATGGAATCCATTCCATGTAATAAAAAAATTTAATTAAAATAAACTCTTTTATTTTAATTAATTATAGAATCGAATTCCATGTAAAAAAAAATTTATTAAAGGAAACACGGATATTCTTTCTATTCACAAATAAACTCCTTTATTTTGAATAATATGAAATCTTATTTCATATTTAAATAAACTCCTTTATTTAAGGAAATTAGGATTTTCTTTCTATTCACAAATAAACTCCTTTATTTTGAATAATATGAAATCTTATTTCATATTTAAATAAACTCCTTTATTTAAGGAAACACGGATTTTCTTTCCTATTCACAAATAAACTCCTTTTATTTTGAATAATATGAAATCTTATTTCATATCTAAACAAACTCATTTATTTAAGGAAAGATGGATTTACTTCCTATTCACAAATAAACTCCTTTATTTTAGAAAAATAAAATCCAATTTCAACTCCAATTAGTTATCATGGAATCTAATTCCAACTCTAATTAGTTAGTATGAAATCTAATTTTAAAATTAAAATAAACTTTTTATTTTAATTATAAAATTATTAAAATAAAACTTTATTTTTTAATATTAAAATAAACCTTTTATTTTAAAATTAAAATAAACTTTTATTTTAATTATATAATAATTAAGAATATATATATATATATATATATATATATATTCGTAATATATTATTTATTAATATTTCCGTGCATTATTTATAATATATATAATCATATAACCGTAATATATATATAATAAAATTGTGGGATGAATCCTGTTAACTTGAAATCCATGTGCCACAATTTTTTTTTTTTTTTTTATATGTTTTATATGGGCCACGTGACCCTTGGAAGTCCTCTGCCTTGTATAACATTTGATGTAGCCGTGAGTAAAAGTATCACCCACGATGTCAAATAAAAAAAATATAGTTTCGCGACTTTTTTTTTTTTTTTTTTTATAATAAAATTTATGCCCAATTAAATTGTTCTAAACACATATCAATATACATATCAAATTAAAATAATTAATAATTTGCATAAAGGTTTAGCTCTGATACCACTGTTAGGTTTGTAATATTCATAACTTATGATCAAAATTGCAAAAATTAAGCGGGCGTGGTAAAATCGAGTTTAAAAATTTACAAACCATATACGGGATCACCCTTTATGCACAATTATTAATTAAGCGAAAAGATAAAGAATAAAATTATACCCTTGAAGATCGAGCTTCCTCGTGTACAAGTTCACCTCCAATCCTTTTCGCGTTCAACTTGAATCCACCGGTTTGGTTCCTTCCTTTGATCAACATTAGCCACCCAGCGTTTGGCCTCTAGAGGTGATCCACCAGGAAGAAGAAAATTCAAGAAGATGGGTGTTTATGGCTCAAACCCTAGTTTTTCCTATCTCTATAGAAAAAGGGTACTCTCCAACAAATTGGAATTATTACGTTGTTGTTAAAAGTCAACAACCCCTTTCACCCATAATAAGACTCCTCTTATTAATAGATGTGGGCAACTCACCTTAACAATTAAGGAATTGGGTTTTATTTAATTAATTAAATTCTTTTAATTAATTAAGCTCCCTAATCTTATTAGGGATAATTAATTAAACTCCTTTAACTAATTTTCCCTCCTAATCCTATTAGGAATAAATGAGAGTACTTATATTAAATTAATTCCTAAACTCTTTTAGAAATTAAAACAATAATAATTGTAATAATATTAATAAGACTCCTCTTATTAATTTATATTTAATATTTCTAAAATATTAAATAATAAATATTAAGCTATTTAATTTATTCTATCACCATAGATTAAATTAAATATACTTAACATATTATTACGATTATGCCATTAACTTCTTAAATAATTATTCTTCCTTTTATGGTGTGACCCTTTAGGTTCTCCATATTAAACCGGTTGTGAATAAATCAATTAGAACAATTCTAATCTTATTTAAATAAATAAATTAAACAATTAATTTATTTAAATAAATAATATTTATTCTCTGATAGGGATAAGCCTCCTAGCGATCAACGACTTTCCGGATAATATAGATTTCAACATTAATCATTAAAGAACCTTTGAGTAAATAGTTACTGCATAATTCAATCCTTCCACCATCTGATGTCCCAATTAAATATAAGACGTGAAATTACTTGTCAAGTCTTATTTTATTTAATTATATGTATTTCGACTCTTAAATGCCCAACTCCAAATAATGCAAATTAGAAACTCCTTTCTAATTTCATTCTCTTTAACCAAGGACTCTTTGGGTTGTCATTTATCGAATCACATAGGACATTTCTCTTCTTTTATTAGAAGTGGTAGATTCTTTATTGATCATACATTATCTCCAGTATACTACAACTTATTATACCCAAGCATACCCTTTGATATACCCTAAGGGTCTTAAAGAATAAGTCAAAGTATAACTCATCATACACAAGATACTATGATGATCTCAAGTCCAAGGATTACTTGTACTTTATATCACTACTGAAATTCTTATTGACAGACAAATAAAACTCCATTAGGTATTCCTTAGCGAGCCACGTTCAGTGAACTTATTCTCTAATAAGCACCTACATACTTGCTTTAGTGTCTCCACACAAATGATCATGAGATCAATCTTCCTCATCCAATGAGCAAGCAACGTATGTACCAATCTATCCGGATTCACTAATCCCCAATTTAGTAATCCAATGATTGGGAACTATTTTAGTTTTAAGCTTTCTAAGAATTTAGATCTCATTAGAATGATCATCATCATTATTCTAAAAGCATTGCTTAAAACTATGGGTTTATCACATATTATAAAACAACATCATGTAGATAATTAAAAGCCTTTAATAAATTAATACTTTTTATTAATAAATGAATAAGATTGTTACAAAGTATATGCTTTATCATCAAACATGATTGGCTTGTGTGCATACTACTTTCATATACATCCCCCTTTTCCCTCTTCATCATGGCCGGCCATGTGGCCACTCATTGAACCAAATTGAATTTCTTTTAATTCTTTATTTAGTAATCCAAAAGTCCAACATGTCCCTCCTTAATTGGGCTTAAAATTTGGACAACCATACCCATCTTTTTGACTTTCAATAAATAATCTATTGGACTTAAATTTAATTCTTTGGGCTATTGAAAAATTACCATATTCCAATGTCTTACCAATTTATCCTACACTAATTATTTAATTAGGAATTCAATTCCACACATTTGGAATTTAAATCATTACTCTTGTACATTTATTTCCTTAACCCAATTAGACTTGATATAATTAGGTTATGAAATTAATTAATTGAGAAGTATAAAATAAATCTTTTGGAATTAGTATATACTTTAAATACTATAATTCTCTCATCCCATAACCCTTAAGTTATTCAATTCTTCATTCCTAATATATAATTAGGATCATATTAGTTTCTTTTATTTGTTTATATAATAAACAAGTATAAACCATCACATAATATTCATATTCATTATTCAAATAACTTTTAACCCTTAGGGTTTTATACTGAGCATTAGGGTTTCCAAATTAGGGTTTCATATAAATCGTAAGAATTTTCTAACCGAACGTTGACGTTCTTAATATATACTTAGGGTTTGTTACAAATATCGTTTATTTGGTCAACCCTTGACCCTTAACCACATACTGTACACATATACACAGAACATAAACGCTTATTCCCTAATCCTGAATAATTCACTTAAATCATTCACAAAATTTTGAAATCTTCAAAATTTTATCTTAAAAATATCAAACTCACACACTTATTTTGTGTCTAGGTTCTAATTTTGAACTTTAAATCAATTAATAAAATTTTTAAAAATATCCAAAATTCTCGGGTTGTCACATTTACCCCTTTTTCTAAAAATTTTGTCCCCGAAATTTACCTTAGACCATACTGCTTACACCATTCACACACATTATCTCATGCTACCTAATACACCACTCACAAGAGTAAAAGTTTTCAAATTGTGCTGAGGGGTCATATAGACCATGAACACATAGTTTTAACGGTATTGATCATACCGCAAAATAATTCATTACTTGGTATGTTTACAATCACAAAGAATGTAAACTACCGTTGCTAGTACTTTAGGTGATCAGCCTATTGTACTTTTACATCATGCATAACGTATTAATTATGTATAGCGAATATTTACGCTACTTGATTGGTTTATTTATCCAAACAACATAGTTCACCTCAGTCTTATCATAGGATTCCGTACCAAAGAAATTTGGTTCGGGAAATTTCTTTCAATGAACACTTTAGAGTTTTCATAACATTAGTCTAGCTGAATCGAATAGCATAGACTCATATCAATAATTCAATTCAATCGAATTATTTAGGCGTAGCCAAACCCGTTAACCAAATTAAAATTTTGAAAATATTTTTTGAGAATGACGTCATGATGTCGTCTTGTATTAACGATCCGTTTGAGGATCTTAGTCATTGTATGAATTTGTCATAACACATCATACTGATAGTGGAACAACGATTTTAGATCAAATTCACACTAAGTATTCTGTATTTACAACTCCATCAAATTTTTATCATCTCTCGCACCAAAGTTACATGGTACATGAGTGATAAATAAAATAAATTTTGATATTTCAAATCATTTGCGTCTAGTTGAAATAAGTAGCGTATACTATACTTTAAACCGTTTCAAAAATGATTACGAGTCTACATATTTTTTTTAAAGGCACATAGTGCGTATTTAGCTTGATGTCAAAATTTTAAAGTCTAGCATAGCTAGGAGTTTTGGAAAACTTATGTCTCCACTAATAATCATTTGCTTAACAATCTATTTGTTCCTACTATCCTCAATATTTCATTTACACACAACTATACCCAGTTCGTAAAACCACACTTATGAGTCCATAAATTACCACAATCATATGAGTTTAAGAACTTGTCCTAGCCTTTACCTTTGGCGTCCATTCATTTGGGGTTCATAAACATTTCATATAACTATGAATCAAGTATGTCACATAAGTATGAGTTTTAAGAACTCGTACTTAACCTTATATCCTCTACCTATGACCTATCTATCTGTTATACACATGAGAAATGAATCACCCTCTTAACATTCATATATCAAATAGCGCGACACAAACATTTCAATGATTATCATTGTCAGAACTAAGTAGTTGTTACACCAAGTACAATTCCCTGCCCATACAAGGAATCATACAACTCATTCTGAGACACCTAATCCTCAATTGAATCCCCACCTAACACTAACCCCCTTTTTAATACGAATTTCATTTAACTCGTATTCATAATCCTTTCCTGAATCTGTACCAATTCACACAACAATCTTGCTGTAAACTTTCAAATCATTAGATTGATTCTTTTCCCTGATATCACTTTACCAGATCACCGAGTGATCTCATCGTATATATTACGATTCATTTCTATAACTTGATCATTTTGTTTTACGATCTCCTATCACTGTTCTTTTAGTCCTTTAGACTCGATCTATCACTACTGTTCAACTTTATTATCAGAGTCAAGGAACTCTGTATCTTATAACTCGCCGAGATTCGTCTTTGAATCTTACTGACCAACTAACTCTATGTGATTTAGATCTTATCCTAATCACTACGGTTATTAGTCTAAGGTATCACTACCTAAGGTTCATAACCTACAGCTTTGATACCAACTGTGAGGGCCCCGAATCCGAGGTCCCGAATCACCGCGGATCCGGTTCGATCATTCTATACAACTATTACTATTTGCGGAAGATATAAACATAAATTATTTATATAATACATATACTCACTATTCCCCAAGGTCGAGTAACCTTAACTTAATACACAATTCATAACTATCTAACACATAACTTTATTATTAAACTACACTATTACAAATCTAATCGCACACATTGACTTTACGTTGGAATTCTCTTTAACCTTTCCTTGTATCCGAAGTATTCGCCTTAATCTGCAATGTTTTATCATAATATAGCAAGGGTGAGCATAAGAATTGCCCAACAAGTTAAAATTCAATAATATAACGATATATCATGATTGAAATGATTTGAATAATTGGCTGGCTATAATTCAACAATATAATTGTGAACTAGCAGGAACAAATTTATGACTGAACAAGTATTATACATGAACAAATATATCTGAAACAACTGGTAATGAAGGTGATCAGCCTTTCACACCTGACGTATACATGCAATATGTATAGAGTACAATTATACATGGCAATCAACAATGATTAACCATACGTATATCCGAATGAAACACTCTTAGTAGAGTTAAGTAAAAACAAACTTGCCTGAACCGTTGATTACCGCAACACAATTTATATCGCCTTATCCGAAGACCTAATATTAGTAATATAGATCTCCAATATTAGAATAATATTATCACAATATAATACTATTATATATATAGACATAGAATAACCTAAACACATAACACATAATCCTATCAGTCTATAACACACATAGAACTTGGTATCAACTCAAACTATTGTAGTCTGAGTTAAATCAGACACAAAACTGACATCCCGACGGTCTAGTCGGACAATTCACGAGTTTAAGTTCAATTAAACTCTGCCTAAACACTTAACAATTAACTTAAACAATTATTATTAGTCAAAATAATTTTTTACAAGCTCGTAATAATTTTAAAATAATTATTATCATTTATCATGATTTTTCAATCATTACTATCATAGTTATATGATTTAATTTCTTTAATCTCATATATTAAAAGTTTTTCTTGAACATAAAAGTCAAATATCAATCCAGCAACCTGGATTTCAAATCCAGCAAGCTAGATTCCAAATCCAGTAACCTAGTTGTCAATCCCATAAACCCAACTGCAATCCAACAAACTGGATTTCATATCCAGCAACTAGATTGCTATCCAGCAAGCTAGATCCAACAAATTTTTAATTCAGTAAACTTCTTTTCAATCCAGCAAACTAGATTCATCAGATTTTTCAATCCAGCAAGCTGGATTCCATATCCTTCTCACGAAAATACCAAATTAGTTAATTTTTTTTCTATCCTTTGTCCAAACACATATACATATAAATCATACACAAAAAGTATTTTTTTCATAATTTTCCAACTTCCTTTAGTATTTTTCAAAAATCATTTTTAGTGCGTAGCTTAAGAAATTAACCCTATCATGCTCAACTCCAGAAATTCTCATCTCTTGGAACAATCTTATACATGTTAACGTGATGCTCCAATTTAAATTCCGTGGCCATCGGAGTTATAGAACTCCGGTTATAGCGATTTTCGTCAGAAAATCACAAAAATTGAAATAGTCATAACTTGGTCATTTTAAGTCGGAATGAGCTCATTTTTGGACAGGAGATACTTAATACCATATATTTTTATGTCCCAAAAGGCCGGAATTTTTGTCACAAATTAAGTTCCCGAAACAGCACTTTTAAAATCTTTGGCAGTTTACTTTTGCAAATTTACAGTTTTGGAGTCATTTGCTAAAACTTAAATAAAATGAGATCTATAACTCCAATTAACGATCCGTCAATTTTGTTGGATTCATATCTTTCCGATCTACAGTTTTCATCTATCACAATCCATATTTGTACATGTTAAGCTGCTGGTAAAAACTGTTGTTCTAACAGTTTTCTTAGCTTTGAGTAGTTTGTGGTAAATTCCATAACTTGCTCATTTTTTAACCTAATTGAGTGATTCCAAAGGGGTTTTATCCTTAATACATAGATCTAGCATCCCAAAAAAATAAATCACAAATACTCATCATAGATTTCAAAAATCAAAAATTAGATTGCACTTTCAAGTTAAAGCTTTCCGGAAAATTCTATTTTTCTATTCCTTTTGATTCCAACCAAATCAACACCCAATATGGGTAGATATAAACATGAAATACTCATAAACACATAGATCTAAGGTTTTAAACCTCAAGATCATAACTTCATATAATCAAAAATCAAATCAAACAAAATAAAAAGGTTTAAGCTAGTTTAAGTTTTCACCTTGATTTTTGGGCTACTCTTCTTTATCTTCCAAAGTAGAAGATGAATTTATGGAGCATCCATGGTGTAGCTCCTTCCCCTCTCTCTCCTTCTCTCCACCGAATTTCTCTCCCTCTCTCTCTTTATGCTTTTGTTTTGCTTGCCTAAGATAAAGTAAGAGGAAGTAAAATAAAAGATGAAAGAAAATGAAATTAGATTTTTTTTGTTGGAGGATATTGTATAGATATAAGATATATATGTAATAGATATATTCCCAACATCTTCTTATATCTCTCTCTCTCACTTTAATCATTACTTAGATATATGGAAGATTATCCATTTAGGTGGCTCCATAAACCAAGTGACACCTAGCTAATTAAGTAGATATCTTTTGGAAGATGTGGAGCATGTAATAAGTATATACATCCCCCTTTTTCCTCTTCATCATGGCCGGCCATGTGGCCACTCATTGAACCAAATTGAATTTCTTTTAATTCTTTATTTAGTAATCCAAAAGTCCAACATGTCCCTCCTTAATTGGGCTTAAAATTTGGACAACCATACCCATCTTTTTGACTTTCAATAAATAATCTATTGGACTTAAATTTAATTCTTTGGGCTATTGAAAAATTACCATATTCCAATGTCTTACCAATTTATCCTACACTAATTATTTAATTAGGAATTCAATTCCACACATTTGGAATTTAAATCATTACTCTTGTACATTTATTTCCTTAACCCAATTAGACTTGATATAATTAGGTTATGAAATTAATTAATTGAGAAGTATAAAATAAATCTCTTGGAATTAGTATATACTTTAAATACTATAATTCTCTCATCCCATAACCATTAAGTTATTCAATTCTTCATTCCTAATATATAATTAGGATCATATTAGTTTCTTTTATTTGTTTATATAATAAACAAGTATAAACCATCACATAATATTCATATTCATTATTCAAATAACTTTTAACCCTTAGGGTTTTATACTGAGCATTAGGGTTTCCAAATTAGGGTTTCATATAAATCGTAAGAATTTTCTAACCGAACGTTGACGTTCTTAATATATACTTAGGGTTTGTTACAAATATCGTTTATTTGGTCAACCCTTGACCCTTAACCACATACTGTACACATATACACAGAACATAAACGCTTATTCCCTAATCCTGAATAATTCACTTAAATCATTCACAAAATTTTGAAATCCTCAAAATTCTATCTTAAAAATATCAAACGCAAACACTTATTTTGTGTCTAGGTTCTAATTTTGAACCTTAGATCAATTAATAAAAATTTTAAAAATATCCAAAATTATCGGGTTGTCAAATTCACCCCTTCTTCTAAAAATTTTGTCCCCGAAATTTACCTTACACCATACTACTTACACCATTCACACACATTATCTCATGCTACTGAATACACCACTCACAAGAGTAAAAGTTTTCAAATTGTGCTGTGGGGTCATATAGACCATGAACACATAGTTTTAACGGTATTGATCATACCGCAAAACAATTCATTACTTGGTATGTTTACAATCACAAAGAATGTAAACTACCATTGCTCGTACTTTAGGTGATCAGCCTATTGTACTTTTACGTCATGCATAACGTATTAATTATGTATAGCGAATATTTACGCTACTTGATTGGATTATTTATCCAAACAACATAGTTCACCTCAGTTTTATCATAGGATTCCGTACCAAAGAAATTTGGTTCGGGAAATTTCTTTCAATGAACACTTTAGAGTTTTCATAACATTAGTCTAGCTGAATCGAATAGCATAGACTCATATCAATAATTCAATTCAATCGAATTATTTAGGCGTAGCCAAACCCCGTTGGCAAATTAAAATTTTTGAAAATATTTTCGAGAATGACGTCATGATGTCATACTTTATTAACAATCCGTTTGAGGATGCCGTCATTGTATGACTTTGTCATAACACATCATCCAATAGTGGAACAACGATTTTAGATCAAATTCACACTAAATATTCCTGTATTTACAACTCCATTAAATTTTTATCATCTTTGCACCAGGTTACATAGTACATGAGTGATAAATAAAATAAATTTTGATATTTCAAATCATTTGCGTCTAGCTGAAATAAGTAACGTAGACTATACTTTAAACTGTTTCAAAAATGATTACGAGTCTACATATTTTTTTTAAAGGCACATAGTGCGTATTTAGCTTGATTTCAAAATTTCGAAGTCTAGCATAGCTAGGAGTTTTGGAAAACTTATGTCTCCACTAATAATCATTTGCTTAACAATCTATTTGTTCGTACTATCCTCAATATTTCATTTACACACAACTATACCCAGTTCGTAAAACCACACTTATGAGTCCATAAATTACCACAATCATATGCGTTTAAGAACTTGTCCTAGCCAGACCTTTGGCGTCCATTCGCTGAGGGGTTCATAAACATTTCATATAACTATGAATCAAGTATGTCACATAAGTATGAGTTTTAAGAACTCGTACTTAACCTTATATCCTCTACCTATGACCTATCTATCTGTTATACACATGAGAAAGGAATCACCCTCTTAACATTTATATATCAAATAGCGCGACACAAACATTTCAATGATTATCATTGTCAGAACTAAGTAGTTGTTATACCAAGTACAATTCCCTGCCCATACAAGGAATCATACAACTCAGCTACCGACACGAATCCTCAATTGAATCCCCACCTAACACTAACCCCCTTTTTAATACGAATTTCATTTAACTCGTATTCATAATCCTTTCACGAATCATGCACTTCATTCACACACAATCTTGTCAGTAAACTTTCAAATCATTAGATTGATTCTTTTCCCTGATATCACTTTATCAGATCACGGAGTGATCTCATCGTATATATTACGATTCATTTCTATGACTTGATCGTTTTGTTTTACGATCTCCTATCACGGTTCTTTTAGTCCTTTAGACTCGATCTATCACTACTGTTCAACTTTATTATCAGAGTCAGGGAACTCTGTATCTTATAACTCGCCGAGATTCGTCTTTGAATCTTACTGACCAACTAACTCTATGTGAGTTAGATCTTATCCTAATCACTGCAGTTATTAGTCTAAGGTATCACTACCTAAGGTTCATAACCTACAGCTTTGATACCAACTATGAGGGCCCCGAATCCGAGGTCCCGAATCACCGCGGATCCGGTTCGATCATTCTATACAACTATTACTATTTGCGAAAGATATAAACATAAATTGTTTATACAATACATATACTCACTATTCCCCAAGGTCGAGTAACCTTAACTTAATACACAATTCATAACTATCTAACACATAACTTTATTATCAAACTACACTATTACAAATCTAATCGCACACATTGACTTTACGTTGGAATTGTCTTTAACCTTTCCTTGTATCTGAAGCATTCGCCTTAATCTGCAATGTCTTATCATAATATAGCAAGGGTGAGCATAAGAATTGCCCAACAAGTTTAAATTCAATAATATAACGATATATCATGATTGAAATGATTTGAATAATTGGCTGGCTATAATTCAACAATATAATTGTGAACTAGTAGGAACAAATTTATGACTGAACAAGTATTATACATGAACAAATATATCTGAACCAACTGGTAATGAAGGTGATCAGCCTTTCATACCTGACGTATACATGCAATATGTATAGAGTACAATTATACATGGCAATCAGCAATGATTAACCATAAGCATATCCGAATGAAACACTTTTAGTAGAGTTAAGTAAAAACAAACTTGCCTGAACCGTTGATTACCGCTACGCAATTTATATCGCCTTATCCGAAGACCTAATATTAGTAATATAGATCTCCAATATTAGAATAATATTATCACAATATAATACTATTATATATATAGACATAGAATAACCTAAACACATAACACATAATCCTATCAGTCTATAACACACATAGAACTTGGTATCAAGTCAAACTAATGTAGTCTGAGTTAAACCCGACACAAAACTGACATCCCGACGGTCTAGTCGGACAATTCACGAGTTTAAGTTCAACTAAACTCTGCCTAAACACTTAACAATTAACTTAAATAATTATTATTAGTCAAAATAATTTTTTATAAGCTCGTAATAATTTTAAAATAATTATTATCAGTTACCATGATTTTTCAATCATTACTATCATAGTTATATGATTTAAATACTTTAATCTCATATATTAAAAGTTTTTCTTGAACATAAAAGTCAAATATCAATCCAGCAACCTGGATTTCAAATCCAGCAAGCTAGATTCCAAATCTAGTAACCTAGTTGTCAATCCCATAAACCCAACTGCAATCCAGCAAGCTAGATCCAACAAATTTTTTATTCAGTAAACTTCTTTTCAATCCAGCAAGCTAGATTCATCAGATTTTTCAATCCAGCAAGCTGGATTCCATATCCTTTTCACGAAAATACCAAATCAGTTAATTTTTTTTCTATCCTTTGTCCAAACACATATACATATAAATCATACACAAAAAGTATTTTTTTCATAATTTTCCAACTTCCTTTAGTATTTTTCAAAAATCATTTTTAGTGCGTAGCTTAAGAAATTAGCCCTATCATGCTCAACTCCAGAAATTCTCATCTCTTGGAACAATCTTATACATGTTAACGTGATGCTCCAGTTTAAATTCCGTGGCCATCGGAGTTATAGAACTCCGGTTATAGCGATTTTCGTCGGAAAATTGCAGAAATTAAAATGGTCATAACTTGGTCATTTTAAGTCGGAATGAGCTCATTTTTGGACAGGAGGTACTTAATACCATATATTTTCATGTCCCAAAAGGCCAGAATTTTTGTCACAAATTAAGTTCCCGAAACAGCCCTTCTAAAATCTTTGGCAGTTTAGTTTTGCAAATTTGCAGTTTTGGAGTCCTTTGCTAAAACTTAAATAAAATGAGATCTATAACTCCAATTAACGATCCGTCAATTTTTTTGGATTCATATCTTTCCGATCTACAGTTTTCATCTATCACAATCCATATTTGGACATGTTAAACTCCCAGAAATTAGCCCGAAAGTGGCTGGTAAAAACTGTTGTTCTAACAGTTTTCTTAGCTTTGAATAGTTTGTGGTAAATTCCATAACTTACTCATTTTTCAACCTAATTGAGTGATTCCAAAGGGGTTTTATCCTTAATAAATAGATCTAGCATCCCAAGAAAATAAATCACAAATATCCATCATAGATTTCAAAAATCAAAAACTAGATCACACTTTCAAGTTTAAGCTTTCCGGAAAATTCTATTTTTCTATTCCTTTTGATTCCAACCAAATCAACACCCAATATGGGTAGATCTAAACATGAAATACTCATAAACACATAGATCTAAGGTTTTAAACCTCAAGATCATAACTTCATATAATCAAAAATCAAATCAAACAAAATAAAAAGGTTTAAGCTAGTTTAAGTTTTCACCTTGATTTTTGGGCTATTCTTCTTTGTCTTCCAAAGTAGAAGATGAATTTATGGAGCATCCATGGTGTAGATCCTTCCCCTCTCTCTCCTTCTCTCCACCGAATTTCTCTCCCTCTCTCTCTTTATGCTTTTGTTTTGCTAGCCTAAGAGAAAGTAAGAGAAAGTAAAATAAAAGATGAAAGAGAATGAAATTAGATTTTGTTGTTGGAGGATATTGTATAGATATAAGATATGTATGTAATAGATATTTTTCCAACATCTTCTTATCTCTCTCTCACTTTAATCATTACTTAGATATATGGAAGATTAGCCATATAGGTGGCTCCATAAACCAAGTGACACCTAGCTAATTAAGTAGATATCTTTTGGAAGATGTGGACCATGTAATAAGTATATACATCCCCCTTTTTCCTCTTCATCATGGCCGGCCATGTGGCCACTCATTGAACCAAATTGAATTTCTTTTAATTCTTTATTTAGTAATCTAGAAGTCCAACATGTCCCTTGTAAGTCCCCAATTTATGAAATAAAAGTATTCAATTTTTCTTATAATTACTATTCAGTAAATGGTTAAATTGATAAAAGTTAAAGTTAAGGGTGATATATGAAATTTTTTTAAAATTACACAAGTGGTTATAAAATATTCATTGTTGTCGGGGAATATTCGTTTGGTCGTGGAATATTCTTTCTGTCGGGAAATATTCGTACGACGGTGCAACCATTTGTAGGCCCATAATGTAATAACCGCTTGATGAAAAAAAACACAAATTAAGTTTTATAAATAATAACAGAATTGTTACCGTTAACATCGTTGGAATACGGTTGGTAAAATAAAGTTATACGCGTTGTTGTAACAAGAGAGTACACCAGTATTACACAATTTTTTGAATTATTGATTCTTACGTAAGAAGGCACTACTCAATAATTGTTACGATGAATTATCGCTCAATATTTTATTTTATTGATTCAATAATTGTCAAGTTGATATTTTATATTATTGTTGTTTCAATAATTATCACCGCATAAATATTTCTCATTATCGATCAATAATTCATATTATTTGAATAATATTATTAGATAGCATTATTGGCAATGTCTAGAAAGTTACATCGAGGAGAGGTTTGGTCACCTAATTGCATGGCGCCAAGAAGAAGAAATTCTTATTGAAAGCCCCTTCCCTGAACTACCGTTGTCATAATTGTGATTCGTAATATTATTTGTGAATAATTAATTATTGATTTATATGATAAGGAAATATTTATTTGATGTGGATATAAATAATGGATTTATTTATGTGGTTATAAATGAAGGAATTAATGTTGAGGTATTTTATCAAGATTTTTGTTTGAATGAAGGTATTAAAAATTAAACCAAAGTTTTTTAGATATATTATGTGAGTTATAATTTTTAATCCGACTGTTGATCATTGTAATTTTTGGATATGTTATACATATATAAGTTGAGTATATGTCCACAAATTTTGAACCGTTAAAAATGAACGTATGATTTGTTATGAATTTTAAGAGGTGAATGGTTCAGAAATTGTTGAAGTATCCGAATTTAGCATTTTGGTGGAAAATTCTAGAATTGAGTGGGCCCCACTTGTGGTTGGTGAAGAAATGTGCTGAATTTTATTTCAAATGTGGTGGGTGGGAATATTAGCAGGTAAAACCATCAGGTTGCAGGTCAAGTCTACTAAAATTTTCCTATAAATAGAGGGCTAAGTAGAATTGAAAATCACACCAGAAACATAAGTTTTCTCTCTTTTTCTCTCTAGATTATTGAGTGTATTTTGTGAGTATTTAGATACTTGGTGAGTTGATATTCATCAGTGCAAGTTTCCTTCAGCGTCATATCCGATATCCAGTCAGAAGTGCTGCTCTTTTGAGGTAAGGGATAGTAAGGGATTTTAAGGGTTATTATGTTTTTCAATTCGTACTTCTTCTGACCTTCAAAAAATTCTGGAAAACTTTGAAATGATATGTTGATGAGTTTTATTGATTGTGTCCAAAAATGGTGATTTTTGGATGTATAGATTAAGAGTTATGAATTTTATGAGAAAAGACTATTTTAAAAGTAACCGCTTATAATTCCTTATGGTTAACTCTAAAATTGATGAAATTTTTATTGGGAGTACATCTATACAATATTAGTGTACTTTGTGAATTTCGGAATTTTTGGATAACACTACAATTTACGATAAATGTCTAAATATTCGGCGGTTTTGGCCATATGAAAAATAGTAAATGAATTTTAATAATTCTGAGAAACATATATGTTCACTATGGGACTATATTATGCTAAATCCCAGAAAAGAAATATTTTTGGAACTGATTTGGTATTTTTCATAAAAATGGACTAGTTATGAATAAATGAATTAAATATGTTATGTGAAGGAAGAAAATTGGAAAATACTATTTTATGGCTTGATAATCCTATATGAGGTATATGCAGATTTTTTTATGAGGGTTTTGGTTATTGGTGATGAAAACTTATGAGTTTGGCATTTTAGGATGATTAAATGCATTATTTAGTAAAGTGTAAACAATTAAAATAAATTGTTTGTAAGTTTAAGAAATGTTATTCTTTCAATATCATTATACCGAAATATTGGTATGGATTTTATTGTGGAATTTCTACCTTTTTATGTCAGGGTTACTATTCATGAGTTACTATTCACGAGTTACTATTCACGAATTACTATTCATGGGTACTATTCACTACAAAATTGGTTTCTTTTTCTAACAAAATTATAGTTGATTTATGAATATTACTCTGGAGATTAAAACTATATATTGATTATATTGATTTTATTATCATATATAACATTTTTATAACCCTGATGTTGAAATTCTCTTTCACTTGAGTATAAAGATGGGTAGATTATTGGTATGATCATGACTAGGGTTCTCTTTGGCCAGTAGTGAAAGTTGAATTGTGACTGGTATGATCATGACCATTGAATTTATAATTGAATATCTTTAGCTTAAGTGCAAAGGTGAATTGATTAACATGGTTATAATTATTGTTTATATAAACTCTAAAATGATTATATATTTCTTTGAGATATTAATATACTTGGCCTGTAGTGCAAATATGAACTGTTGAGGAATATCTTTGGCCTGTAGTACAAAGATGAACTGTTAATGAATATCTTTGGCCCGTAGTGCAAAGATGACCTGTTGTTGAATATCTTTGGCCAGTGGTGCGAAGATGAACTGTGGATGAATATCTTTGGCCGTAGTGCAAAGATGAATTTATTAGTATGATTATGAACAGGAACTATGATTTGGTATAACCATGATCTTTGATGTTTCAAGTAAAGACATGTGATGAAAATTATATTCATCCTAGGTACGAAGAGGAATTTAGAATTACAATAATGATTATGAGATATTCATATAATTATGGAAAGAAACTGTTGATTGATGTTACAGGGATAAAACATTGTTGGTGGAATTTTAACATGGAGAAGATAATAGACTGTATTGTCTATTTGACTCTTCTAATGGATTGCTCCATTCGCTTGCAATATGGTTGAAATTTTTATCATCTACCATATGTTCTAAATCTCTGATTTATTATTGATGAAGGCTATTGATAATTTAATTATCTTTAGTCATGATATTCTTTACTGAGCTAGTTGTGCTCACCCTTTTGCTTCACAATTCCTTTCAGGTAATAAAAGTGTAGCTGGGTCGAGCGAGGGTAACAAGGGAATAGAACGGTGGTCTCTAGCTGTGGAGTTCTCCCTAAACAGTATAGACAAATGTGTTGTATACATCTTTTAGTAGTTATATTTGGTGAATCATATAGGAGAGGCGAACCCAACGTTGGAAGGGTGTTTTGCCACTATCATACAAGATGTCTAATGACATACAACCTCGTGTCATCATAAGACAGGGTTGTGCTCATCCACTTGCTGAGTATATTTACGAGCACTACCTATATAATCTTGGTGTTTGTTTGAAGTATAATTCTCAATTTGAGACAGTGGAGATAATGATAAATCAAGAGAAGACTCACCATTGGGAAGAATATGATAGTAATCTTATCGTTTTTCTTTGGGGTCTATTGGGTCAACCAAGGATAATTCTGTGGCCATATGATATCTATCATAACCTAGAAGCATGGCCTCCCATGTACGAAGGTTTCCTTGAGCACTTCCCAAAGATTTTAGTTTCTAAAACAGTTTTTGACTATACCTTTATGTAAGGTGTCACTGTGAGGTGTTGTCCACGGTTGGGACATGTGTCATATTTGGTATATATTTGTATCCAAACTCACAATATATGTATTGTTGTATTTTGCACGATAATTGTTGTAATAAAGTTGTAGTTGTTTTCTGTACCATGTATTTGGCGACTCAGAATGGGTTGGATGGAATGGACCTATTTTAGGGTTGTCACATCCCTCCTTAATTGGGCTTAAAATTTGGGCAACCATACCCATCTTTTGGACTTTCAATAAATAATCTATTGGACTTAAATTTAATTCTTTGGGCTATTGAAAAATTAACATATTCCAATGTCTTTCCAATTTATCCTACACTAATTATTTAATTAGGAATTCAATTCCACACATTTGAAATTTAAATCATTACTCTTGTAGATTTATTTCCTTAACCCAATTAGACTTGCTATAATTAGATTATGAAATTAATTAATTGAGAAGTATAAAATAAATTTCTTGGAATTAGTATATATTTTAAATACCATAATTCTCTCATCCCATAACCCTTAAGTTATTCAATTCTTCATTCCTAATATATAATTAGGATCATATTAGTTTCTTTTATTTGTTTATATAATAAACAAGTATAAACCATCACATAATATTCATATTCATTATTCACATAACTTTTAACCCTTAGGGTTTTATACTTAGCATTAGGGTTTCCAAATTAGGGTTTCATATAAATCGTAAGAATTTTCTAACTGAACGTTGACGTTCTTAATATATACTTAGGGTTTGTTACAGATATCGTTTATTTGGTCAACCCTTGACCCTTAACCACATATGTATACATATACACAGAACATAAACGCTTATTCCCTAATCCTGAATAATTCACTTAAATCATTCACAAAATTTTGAAATCCTCAAAATTATATCTTAAAAATATCAAACGCATACACTTATTTTGTGTCTAGGTTCTAATTTTGAACCTTAAATCAATTAATAAAAATTTTAAAAATATCCAAAATTCTCGGGTTGTCACAGCAACAACCGCTAGCATCTCCGCACTCATTTGATCTTCTCCAGACATCCTATAATCAGTTTAAATAACTTGAATAGTACTTCATTAGTACAAACTTCTCACACTATGTGTCCACTTATCTCACTATTAATGCACTTCGACAATCCCTCACTTAGAACTCTAAATGAGTTTTCTCTATCTCGCGTATGGTTATAATCCTAGGGTTTCCCCCCACCCCACTTAAGGTTTATAACCTACAGCTCTTTTACCAACTTATGACACCTTGGTCACTACAGCTTTGATACCAACCTGTGACGCCCCCAAATCCGAGTTACCTGACACCCGAGTTGGTTTTCACGATCCACAATATAATACAATTTAACTACCCATTCATATATAAATAGGAATACATAAGTCATTAACATATGTTGTTAATACATAAGTCCCAAGTTCTCTAACCTTAACATTATAATCATACCCTTTAGATATATGAAAAGGGTTTACAAATACAACATATTCATAAGGTTTATAAAAACTAATTCAACATTTTACCTTTTCCTTTGTTCTTCTTTGACTCGCTGGCCTCTTCGTTCCTAGCTGAAATATTTTATTTAGCAAGGGTGAGCAACAAGTTTGCCCCGTAAGTTAAGTCATACAATAAATGTATATGAATCAATAAGAACAGACTATCTATTTTGATAGAATGAAACTAAAGTTCGGTGAACTTTGAAATAGCTTAACAAATCGTTAATCAATAACAAGTCTTCTTGTATTCTAGGCAACGCAATAATCTGATAATGAAAGAGTACAACACTTTCAAAGTTTCTGCGATATTCTAATGAATAATCAAAAATCAATTCTACGCAATTACAAAGTGGAATATTTTCCATATTTATGCTGAGTGATCACACTAGATCTAGAACTTCTTTTCTCGGGTATCTATCAAAGATTTACTTTGATACATACGCAGGAGTATCAGATAACCATAAACATTAAATCATACCCCTCTGCAAGTACTTAGAGCCGGCCAACTCCTTGTACCCTATATTATGCATAATACTTAACAATGCGCAATGGTCGAATATACGACCTAAAATGTTCCCTTTATATAAAAGGTTGTTATTCTTAGTCTCAGAATCAAGATTTTGATTTAACAACGAAATACTGTGATTTCAAATTCTAGTTACTACTTGATCTAGCCGAAATAATTGGCATCGATCTGTTAATAATAATTGAATTCTCTTCTCGAACCTATCAAGTTTTAACAAATGTTCGTCTAGTCTAGAATAATTGGCTAAGACATTTCTCAACATAATTCGATAATAAACAGGAATTATCTGTACTGCCAATATTAGCTTCTACGAATTTAAATATCCAACAACAGTTATTCTACGAATATATTTTCAGAATCATTAATTCAATTTGAATTATTAAATATGCACTAACTGTGAATAATCAACAATAAATCCTTGGACGTGGTATAATTAACAATAATTAACCACTATAATAATTGAACAATATTAACTCAAGGTTGAGTTAGGAAACTTGCCTCTTCCGCTGATTACAGTTACATAATAAACTTATCTGCTTTCGAAAGACCTATAACCAATAATATTGGTCTCACAATTAGCAGAATATTTCATAACACACAACACTGTATTCCACAGTCAAACTTCTCCTAGACACATTACCACATAGCCACATCAGTGTTTATAACATATATAAACACTTATCAAGTCTAACTATTTCTATGCAGTTTGGACTTGGTCCATTCATTCTGTGTTACGGTCACCTATCCGGCAATTAACACGATTATTGTCAATTAAATTCGGTTTCAAAGCTTCAATATTATTGTAGATAAGTCATATATCATTTATAATATTTTTGGAAGCTTTAAATAATTTATAAACAATTATTATAATTTATAATAATTTTTTCAAACACTTAAATCATTTTAAATGATTTAATTATCAAATAATCTTATTATCATTAATATTTAATAATATAAAAATATTAATAAAATACTTTGTCAAAATATTAAAGTTATTTTTAATAACTTAAAATAATTTTAAATCATCGATATTCTACTTAAATGATTTTTAAATTAATTAAAATCATTTTAAATCATCACCATTAATATTTAAATATTAATGAAATTATTATCAAATATTAAAAGTCATTAATTATAACTTAAAATATTTTTAAAACATTTTCTAATTTTAAATCAATAAAATCATTTTTAATTAACTTATTTAATATAATAATTAAATAAATCTAATATCGTTAATATTAATTTATTAATGAGAATTCTCCAAAAATATTGAAATAGATATTTTATAATTCAAAATATTTTCTAACACTTTATTCTTATTTAAAATGATTTTAAATCAATAAAGTCATTTTTAACTTATTTATTTAATTTAATAATTAAATAAATCTAGTATCATTAATATTAATTTATTAATGAAAATTCTCCCAAAATATTAAAAGTTACATTTTATAACTCAAAATATTTTTAAATACATTATTCTTATTTAAAATGATTTTTCATAATATTAAATTATTTTTCTCTAATTTATTTAATACACTAATTAAATAAATTAAATACCTTTAATATTTAAATAATTATAAATATTAAAGAAAAATATTCCAATTGGTCAAAAAGTATTTTTCATAATTTAAAATAATTTTTAAAACCATTTTTAATAATTTTTAGAATTTATTTCTATTTTTAAATAATTTCCAGAAAATCAGAAAATAAAAATTATTTAAACCGTCGCTATAGGGCTTTAGCGACACAAAGCGTCGCTGTTGGTGTTCTTAAGCTCAAGAACACTGACAGCTTCGTGTTCGAGGTGCCTTGTTTGACCGCTTTTTAATCTCATCTCGAAATGTTTCTAGGTCCTGTTTAAACTTTGATCTTGTAGTATGTAAATAGTACTACAGTTATCAATTCATATCTCGGTCAAACATCAACACAAAAAAAGTGATCTGGACTCTCAAAGTCCTTGTCAGAGTGCTCCTGGGTTTTTCTGGGTTACCCAGAAACCCAGGCAGCTCATGGTGCCCCTTTCCAGCCCACATTAATCTAGGTTCGGATCGTTGTTTAAGTGGTTTCTTGGTTTATAATTGTAGTATACATGACAATGAACAACGAGATATCAATATCTCAGTCCAACAACAAAAGATCCACATGTTATGACATGGTCAAACCTTGTCAGACGCTCATGCAAAGCTATTTCTGGAATTTCCAGAATTTCAAGTTATGGCCGAATGGCCTACTTTGACCACTTTCTTTAATCGATCTGTTAACCTTTTATGGAATCTTATGGCATGTATTCAGAGAAAATATAACATAATATAAGCTAGTTACAACAAAATTAACATAACTCATTACACCTGACAGATCTATAGCTTAGAACATCTTGTCAGACCCAGTTTTACACGTTCTGGGTTACCCAGATTTCACGATCGAGCTCTGGTCAACGGTGTTTGACCGATTATAACTCGCGATCTAGACATCTGATGGTTGTACTACCACTTGCAGAATAAAGACAACATACCAGGCTACCAATACAAAACATAAAACAAGAAAAAGCATAAACGAACAAAGATCTGTGGCACCTGACATTAGCTTGTCAGACCACAAAATTTGTTCTTGGCTAGTTTTGAAAAACTTCGATTTTTACCAACTTTGATGCTATGGATCTATGATAGATCATCATAGATCATCATATAACATCCTCTAGCAAAGATCTAAACACATAAACACAAAATTTGTCTTAGCATACAAGATCAAAATGGGTTTTAGGGTTTATACCTTTATTGTCTAATGTTTGATCTCAACTCTCCAGATCTGACCTTGTTGTTCTAATAGCTGTTAATGGGACTGATTCACTTAAGGAATTCGGAGGTTTAGAGAGAGAATGAGTTATGGAGAGCTTGAGAGCAAATGACACATTTTTATGACTTTCTCTCTCTCCAATCTAATATATATTGCTTGTCTTGATGCTAGATCTGATAAATTTTGGTTGATTTGCTAGATTTCTATGTCACAAAGTCAATGTATTAGGTTACCAACTAAAGTTGCTAGCATTATTACAAGTTATCAAATTAAAGAATATAAAAAAGGGCATTTTGGTCATTTATAAAATAATTTTAATGGCATACTTGGAATTTGTACAAACCCTTAGGGTTTAACCTTTAGGGTTTAACCCTAAGGTTCCAACCCTTAGGTTTTAAATCACTAACTTTCTAGGATTTTCTAAATTAGGGTTTTAATTTTAAAAATTAAAATTTTGAAACTAAAATTGGGGTTTCCTAATTAAATTAGGTTTTCTTAATCATATTAGTTTTTAATAAACACATTATGCTCGCCAATTAGGATTAGGGTTTCCTAATTAGGGTTTAGGATTCCTGAATTTAAAATTGGGGTTTCCCGGCTTTCGATTAGGGTTTCTAACGGTATGTTAGGATTTTTAATCTTGAGATTAGGGTTTTTAATCTCTTATTAGGGTTTATACTTTCAAACCTTATTCGATCAATCATTGATCAATAAATCTCTTCGGTAAAAACACATACTCATTAATATAATTATTTTAATTTTATTTTCTTATCAAATCCCTATCCAGAAATTAGGGTTAGGGTTTCTAAAGCTGTTACGCACAACTCTACTCTAAATTTATTAGTCAATATATAAATTGACCTTCTCGAGACTCGTATCACAAATACTTGTCACAAACTTGATAATCAATATTAATATAAAAGAAAAAATTATTCGTGAAATTTTAATTATTCGAAATCTCGGGTTATCACACATCTTCTCTAAGTGACGGTCGAACTACTGTTGTGTTAACGCTTTAGTAAATGAATCTGCAATATTGTCTTGAGAGTCCACACGCTCTAGGGTGACGTCTCCTCTTTCAATGATCTCTTTGATCAAATGAAACCGCCATGAATGATGTGCTTGGATTTACGAAGACCTGGGTTCTTTAGCTGCTAGAATGACTCGGTGTTATCACAAGATAAAGGTACTGGTCCTGTAATGCTAGGAACCACACCAAGTTCGGTAATGAACTTCTTCATCCAAACAGCTTCCTTTGCATCTTCACTTGCCTATGTACTCTGCCTCTGTCACTGAATCAACAACTGTTTGCTGTTTAGAACTCTTCCAACTCACTGCGCAACCGTTTAAGGTAAACACATACCACAAAAGCAGTTTATCATCATCTTGGTCCGTTTAAAAACTTGAGTCTGTGAAGCCCTCTAGTTTCAATTCAGACCCACCGTAGATAAGAAATACATCCTTAGTTCTTCTTAAGTACTTTTGGATATTTTTTACTGCCTTCTAGTGTTCTTTTCCTGGATTCGACTGATATCTGCTTGTTACACTAAGTGTATGAGTGACATCTGGTCTAGTACATATCATACCATACATGATAGATCATATTGCTGAAGCATAAGGAATCTTACTCATACGGTATCTCTCTTCAGGTGTCTTTGGGGCCTGTTTCTTAGAGAGATGTATCTCTATAGATCTTTATCCCCAAAATATAGGATGCTTCACCCAAGTCCTTCATGGAGAAGTGTTTAGATAACTAGATTTTAATTGATTGTAGCATAGGAATATCATTCCCTATCAGTAATATATCATCACCATATAATACGAGGAATGAAACATCGCTCCCACTAACCTTCTTGTACACACATGATTCATCCTCATTTTTTGATAAAATCAAACTCTTTGATTGTCTCATCAAAACGGATGTTCCACCTACGAGAAGCTTGCTTCAATCCATAAATGGATCGCTGTAGATTACAAACTTTATTTGTTCCAACCTTTAAAACAAATCCCTCTGGCTGTGTCATATACACATCCTCCTCAAGTTTCCCATTGAGGAAGGCCGTTTTCACGTCCATCTGCCAAATTTCGTAGTCATGGTAAGCTGCAATCGTAAGCAAAATCCGAATAGACTTGAGCATTGCTATTGGTGAGAAGGTTTCGTCATAGTCAACTCCTTGTCTTTGTTTGAAACCTTTTGCGACCAGTCGGGCCTTATAGGTCTCTACCTTGCCGTCTACTCTAGTCTTTCTTTTAAAAATCCATTTACACCCAATAGGCTTAATGCCTTCAGGTGGTGAAACCAAAGTCCATACTTGGTTTTCATACATGGAGTCCATCTCAGATTTCATGGCTTCTTGCCACTTCTCTGAGTCCTTACTACTCATAGCATGTTCGTAATTCAATGGATCATCATCATCTATGATGCGTACCTTATCGTCACCCTCTCTGACAAGTCCATTCTTATCAGGTATCTTTGGTCCTCTTCCAGATTTACAAATAGGGTGTTGTACAGAAGGAATATCTACTTGGACAGGTTCATCCATTTGATCTGTAGTGGTTTGTGGTTCTTGAATTTCTTCAAGATCTATTTTCCTCCCACTGACCCCTTCAAGGATAAACTCCTTTTCCAAGAAGGCAGCATGTTTGGCAACAAACACCTTTTGTTCAGTAGGATTGTAGAAATAATATCCTAAACTTTCTTTAGGATGTCCCACAAAAGTACACTTATCAGATCTTGTCCTAAGCTTATCATTCTGAAACCTTTTCACATAAGCTGGACATCCCCAAATCTTAATATGCTTAAGACTAGGTTTCCTCCCTGTCCACATCTCATATGGAGTCTTAGGGACGGATTTTGAGGGAACCTTATTTAGTAGATATGTAGCCGCTTCTAGGGCATATCCCCATAATGACACCGAAAGATCGGTAAAACTCATCATGGAACGAACCATGTCCAACAGTGTTCGATTTCTCCTTTCAGATACACCATTCAGCTGTGGCATCCCTGGTGGAGTCCATTGTGAGATTATACCATTTTCTTTGAGATAATTGAGAAACTCACTGCTTAAGTATTCACCTCCTCGATCTGATCGAAGAATCTTAATACTTTTACCTGTTTGTTTCTCTCTAAACTCTTTGAACTTTTCAAATGATTCAGATTTGTATTTCATTAAATACACATATCCAAATCTTGAGTGATCGTCAGTGAATGTAATAAAATAAGAATACTCTCCTCGTGCATTCGTTGTCATAGGTCCACATACATCTATGTGTACCAACGCTAACAACTCTGTAACTCTTTCTCCTTTTCCACTAAAAGGAGATATAGTAATTTTTCCCATGAGACAAGATTCACAAGTTGGATATGATTCATAACCAGATAGCTCTAGGAGCCCATCTTTATTTAACTTGGATAATCTTGTTTCATTAATATGACCGAGTCTATAGTGCCACATGAAGGTATAATTTACATCATCTCTTTTTCTTTTCTTAGTTTGTTCAATTTGAAGTATATTTTCATGCAAGTCAAGAATGTAAAGTCCATTTCGTAAATTACCAACAACATATAAATCAATGTTATTATAAATAGAACAACTGTTGTTTTTTATTATAATGTTAAAACCATCCATATCCAATATAGAGATAGAAATAATGTTTCTAATAAGTGACAGAACAAAATAACAATTATCTAAACTAATGGACTTGCTCGTAGGCAGTGGTAAACAATAAGTCCCTATAGCTAATACAACAACCTTTGCTCTATTTCCCACTCAGGACAACCTCATCCTTGCTCAGCTTTCTACTTCTGACCAGTCCCTGCATATTATTACATATGTGAGAACCACAGCTGGTATCCAATACCCAAGTAGAAGATTGACTTTCAGAAAAATTAATTTCAATAAAAAACAAACCTTGATTAGGATTCGAAGCTTCTCCAAGCTTCTTCTACTTTTGTTCCGCAAGATAATCCTTGCAGTTCCTCTTCTAGTGACCTGGCTTATTGCAATGGAAGCAAATTCTTTTGCTAGCTGGATCAGGTTTCTTTTGATCATTCACTTTCGCCTTTCCCTTAGCCTTCTTGGATTTCTTCTTTTCAGAAGATACCTTGGGCCTCTTCCTTTTCTTAGAAGAATCATCCATAAATAAGACATGGATCTTCTTGGATGGGAAGTGACCTTCAACACTTTTCAACATGTTAAGTAATTCAGGCAAGCTGACATCTAACTTATTCATGTGAAAATTCACAACAAATTGTGAGAAGGTGCCCGAGAGTGACTGCAAGACAAAATCTTGACTCAACTCCCCATCCATGAAGAACCCAAGCTTTCCAAGATGTTCATTCAGATTGATCATCTTTAAGACATGAGTCTCAACGGTAGTACCCTTAGTACTCCGAGATCGGAAGAGCTCCTTAGATATTTCATATCTAGCAGTCCTACTTTGCTCACCATACAACTCTTTAAGGTGCAGTAGCATAGTAGGAGTATCCATGGTTTCATGATAACGCTGAAGCTCGTTACTCATGGATGCGAGCATGATGCATTGAGCCACAGATGCATCATCTTGCCACTTTTTAAAAGTAGCAATCTCTTCCTCAGAGGTTGTCTCGGCAACTTTTGCAGGTACGGGCGAATTTAGGACATAAGAAATCTTTTCGACAATGAGAACAATTCTCAGATTCCTTAACCAGTCCATGTAATTCGATCCGGTCAGTTTGTTAGCATCAAGTATGCTACGCAGTGAAATTAGTGAATGTGATATTTTCAAAATTCTGTATGTAAAAAGACAATATTTTAGCAAATATTTATTTAATTAATTACCAAAATAAATTAGGTCTTATTTTATATTGGTATCTCCCACTATTTTCTTCAAACTATATTACCCTCATGAATATAGTTCGGTAATATCTAATTAAAGATTTGCTAGTGAGAATAAGGATCCCATTTCAAATGTATATAGCCTTGTGTGTGCACAACAAACTATATATAAAAAAATAGGTAGACAACTCTTGTCAATTACATTATTATGTAACTCCTTATATTTTGCCTCTTAAATCATAATGGTCAAGTGTGTGCACATCCTAACTAAAATGATTTAAGTTAAGTCATACCAACATTTCCATATAAGTGAAGAGAAAACTACTGACCCTTGTGTGTGTGCACAACAAAGCGGTAATGTTCAATTCCTTATAAACATCAAATGTAATAAAAACAACATCTCAAATATTTAATACTACGCCTTGTGTGTGCACAACAAACTCATATTAAATATTCAATGCTCTATTGTTTTTATCATGCTAGAAGGCGACGTTCGATATTCCAAATATCTTTGAATGTTACAACTTAATATAATTTCATTGAGGGGTTTGTTATTATTAGTCTCATCTTATTTAGCGGGCATACAAATATATATATATAAAATACGCGACATATTATTAAACATGCGAAGCATGTTTGCATAATATATAATATATATAATACTAGCATGCACATATAGAATATTATATTCTACTTGGATTGATTATGGACTTTTATTCTAGTTTGGTTCACTACAGCCATCAAGTGAACCAAAAGGTCAAACCCTAGGGTGCAAGAATAAATATTTAAATATAACTATTACATTTAAACTCGGGCTCCATTACAAACGGGTCTTCGAGCGCTCCTTTCTCCTTGATCTCCAGTTCTTCAAAAAAATTCTAACTAATCCTATTACATTAAACTATTTAATTTAAATAGAAACCTTGATCAGCAGTCTAGGAGAAGTACATAGGAGAAAGATAGAATTTACATCAAGAAGAAAACCAGAAAAGACGAGGTACGTAGACCCCATTTAATAAAACTCATTCATTCAAACATCCAACCAAAATAAATCCAATCACATTGGTCAATAGTCCATAATAATTCCCATTTATTAACATACATATCATCATATGTATCAATAAATAAAATCATTCCATATATATATGAATATCATTTAATGGGCAATTTAATGTTGCATAAAATCCAATTTCAAGATTAAATAAACTCTTTATTTTAATTATAAAATTATTATTTTATGAAAAATATATATTACAGAATAATCATATGAACATGCACATATGATCGCGAATTTTATTTTTTTTAAAAAAAAACCATTTCCGTGATTTCCTGTGGCTAATCGGTTTATGCTCATCATCACGTGACCATGATTTATAATATATATAATATATAACTATAAAGAGTTCTTATCTTAATATGAACTTTAAAGAGTCCTAATCATAATATATAATTATAAAAGGTCCTTATTCACGTGAATCAAGATGTAAATGTAAAGATTGTGACACCCCCCAAATCCTAGTACTTCATTACCTCAAGATTTGGTGTTCACGTAATCAAAACATTCATATCTAACTACCCAATCATAATAAATTGAATAATAAAAATCTGCCCATACAAGATTACTTTAATAAAAATATTATCTCCTAGGTTCTCTAACCTTTATTACAATCATTCAAGTGCGGAAATTAAATTATTATATCACATTATTATTACAAGTCTATCATCATAACGATAAAGAAAAATTACAAGTCTTCATCACTTGTACATTTTTCCCTTTCCTTTGCTAGTTGTAGGTTTATCTACTTTCTCAACCATAGCTGCAATAAATGTATAAATATGCAAGAGTGAGCAAACAAAGCTCACTTGAAATAAGAATAAATATTTTTACATCATTCTCCAAATAATAGGCTCAATAGAACTGAATGATATGTTCTATTAACATTACAACATTTGCCAATTCATAGGCTCCATAGAACTGAATGATTTGTTCTATTAACATTCTTAAATATACTACTGAGGGTCAAATGACCATGAACCATGTCCATAGCTATAAGTAATCTTTCAACTTTAACTTTAACAGTCATATGACTATAAGGACTCCACGTACTTAGGGGGATCAATCCTTCGTACAATGTATTGTGCACAACCATTTCAACGCTAAGCGTAAACCCCTAAACATAGGGTTGTTCATCTTAGTATTTAGAGTACAAGTCCGCACCAAAGAAAGTTTAGTTTGGATAAGCTTTCAAGGGTAATTGAAGTTTAATGATCATCAACTAGGGAACTAGTTGAATCAATAATGCTTGATAATACAATAGTTGTTTAATAACAACATAACTTAAAACATTTGAGAATCATAAATGAACTGATTCTACATATCAACTCATGCTTGAAATAATTATAGAGCATATGCATTCAATAAATGAATAAAATGGTTAACCTTTACTTGAACAGTAAAATAAGCTAAGGTTCAAGTCTTATAACATTATAAATAAAATTTCTGAACTTTAAGAAACTTGCTTAACTATAACAAGTTAGAATGAATCAATCAATTGAGAATTTCCAATAACAATAGAGTTAGAGTTTGCTCAGATGGATTTTAGGAACAATTTACTTATTCAATAACAGTTAAGATAAACAGCTTGCTCAATCAAAAGCATGAAGTTATAATAATAGAACTAGCTCAACGAAAGTGCAGAGTTAGAAAACTTGCCTCAAGCGTAAGCTAAAATATTAAAACTCACGTTCACCTATAGACAATATTAAAACCACAACATCTATTAGACATACTAATATTTACTTTTCAACATAAAACGCATTACTAGATAAACTTGTTATTTTAGCACAAGTCTTAAGCTACCCTTTACATTTCAGAATTCCCAAGTGTTAATCATAACAACACATAACTAACGTTCATTGTATAAACTAGGTTATCAAATAACGCATTTTTGATTTACTAATCATTTTTGCAACTTTGAATTCATAATACATATAACACAACTCTGTATTAGCCTTGTTGTTACATGTTGGACACATTACCATAACCTTTAGCTAAGCCACAAAGAACGACCAAAGTCTGCAGAAATAGCAGACTTCAATTAATGAAATGGGCACTCACACGTGCCATGAGTTTTGTACTAGGAGGTCACAAGCCACATGCTATGACTGCCATGCTACCACGCTTAAGGGTCACAAGACCCGCAGCGATGCACATAATTCAGATTTCTGAGCGAGCTTGAAAGACTTTTCTTAAGCCAACTAACACGAATTTCACCCACCAAACAGTGATAATGACATGTAAAATAAATATAACAATATCATAAACATGATTTTTAACATTTTTATAAAAAGGTTATTTCTATAAAAAGGTTATTTCTGTCACCCACCACCAATGATTATGCCGTCATACGAATATTCCCTGATAAAACAAATATTCTCCGACCAAACGAATATTTTATAACAACTTATTTACTTTAAAAAATTTATAAATATTACCCACAAAGATAATATTATATCAAATCCACACCTTATTATTCAAAATAACAATTAGAGAAAATTAAATTTTTATTCATAAAAAGTTGGGGTCTTACAAGTTAGGCATTGAAAGAAAAAAAAAAGAATTAGGTAGAGAAGAAAAAAAAGGTAGGCAGATTTATTTGTTTTCTTCCATATATTTGTAACTTATTTTCTCCCATAGGGACCACTTGATTGGTGGAGATTGAAAGTTCGTGAATGATTGTGGGTTGGGTGGCCGCAATTATTTTTCTAACTTGCCTAATTATCTGCCAAACTTTCTTAAACCTTCTCCCTCATTTGCACTATAAATATATTACTCGAATGAGAAACCAAATCACACATCATCACAATATCAGAAATTCTTATTCTTTAATATTGTGAGTATTTCTCTTGAATATAAAGATACTTTGAGTGTAGCTAATAGTGCAAGATTGTCGCAAGATAATATCTAATATTCCAGTCAAATCTAGTTTTCTACTAAGATAAATGATATTATTTTATTTTAATACTCGTAAGAAATATCATTTTCTTGTATACTCCATATTATGTAAGTGATATTATTTCATTTCATATTACTATTCACGGTATTATTCATGGGTATTATTTCTACGGTACTATTCGTGGGTACTATTCATGAGTACTATTCACAACAAAATTTATTTTCCTTTTCTTTGTCCAAGTTATCTTTTATGAATCTTATTCTTGAAATTGAATCCATGTTATGATCTTCATGTTAACAATTTGGACATTCTTGAACTCTAGATAAATTTAATTATAAATCTATAATATTTATCTTCGATCTCACTTGATTCATTCTTTATGTCATTGTCATAATTCTCAGACTTAAATTATGTTGAAAGTTATCTTTGGCCCGTAGTGCAAAGATGAACGATTGATTGATGAATATCTTTGGCCGTAGTTCAAAGATGAATTGTTGATTAATGAATATCTTTGGCCCATAGTGCAAAGATGAACTGTTGATTGATATCTTTGGTCGTAGTACACAGATGAACTGTTGATTGATATCTTTGGCCCGTGGTGCAAAGATGGACAGGTGTTTGGCATGATTATGACAACTGATAATATAAATGAATATCTTTGTCCTATAGTGCAAAGATAGATTATTGTTTGACATGATTATAGTTTAGTAGTTGAACATCTTTGGCCCGTAGTGCAAAGATAGACAATTGATTGGTATGATCATGACCATTATTTTTACATTTGAATATCTTTGGTGTAGGGTATAAAGACGATATGATTATTGAGTGTCTTTAGCTTTTGTGGCGAGGACATTGAGTGAAAGTTCTATTAAGCCTTTTTGACAAGGAGAAACTGTTGATTTACATGATTATAAACATGAATTGTGAATTTAACTATAATCTTTGGTGGTTCAGGAGAAGACAGGTGATGAACGATCTCTTTGTTTTGAATACAACAAAAAACTGCTTATTTACATAAAGAAAGTATTAGTGATGGACTTTTAATTTGGAGGATATAATAGACATTATGTTCTACTTGACTCTTCTAATGGATTATTGATTCCGCTGCAATTGTGGTTGAAAACTTTTATCATCTACCATATGTTGTAAGTATCTGATTTATTACTGATGAAGACTATTGATAATTTGATTATCTTTAGTAATAATATTCTTTACTGGGCTAATTGTGCTCACCCTTTTACTTCACAATTCCTTTCAGGTAATAAGAGTGTAAGCTGGGTCGAGCGGGGATAACAAGGGAATAAAGTGATGGTTTGTGACTATTGAAGTTTTTCAATACATTATAAAACAATATGGCAATATATAATTGTATTAAGGACTTAAAATGTGTGTGTTGTATTTTATACGTCATTTAATATGAACCCGGCACAAAACCCATTTCCAAAGCCACATATCGAATGGCTCATATTGAACTTCAGGAGTTAAAGACCCAACTGCAAGAATTGTTAGACATCGGTTTCATTCATCCTAGTACGTCTCCTTAGGGTGCTCCTGTTTTATTCGTAAAGAAGAAAGATGGAAGTATGCGACTTTGTATTAACTATCGGGAGTTGAATCATGTCACCATCAAAAATAGGTATCCATTACCTCGTATTGATGACCTGTTTGACCAGTTGCAAGGCGCCAAATTCTTTTCAAAGATTGATCTTCGTTCTGGATATCATCAGTTAAAGATTAAAACCGATAACATTCCAAAGACTGCTTTCAGAACTCGGTACGTGTAACGCCCGAGAAAATCGGATTTTTATGAGAATTAAATTTTTATTTGATTATGTGGATTAAATGAATTTAATTGATTATTTATGAGAGTAAGCTATTTGAAGATCGTTCTATGACCTAGAATGTGCGGATGTGGTTAGGATTCTGGCTATGTGGTAGAATTAAAGTGTTTGAATTTCCAATACAAAAATAAAAGTTTTCCGAGAAATTTCTGTAAAAACACTATTCATCCGTTTCTGCTCGGGAATTATTTTTTAACTTCTGAGAAATATGTAACGATAGAATATCAAGGTAAGATGGATTATCAAATAATATTTCAGTTATGGCAAACACAGTTTTTCACCTGTGGACTTAAACATAACTGTTAGGGAAAGTGATTTTCGAGAAGGAATTTAAATGCGTATAATGAATTAAAGTGATGATCGTATAATATATAGGTATTGTACGAGGTAATGAATACGAGTATGATACGAGGTATTATATGAGTATGTATGAATGATGGTATGTCGTATATGTTAAATAAGTATACGAGTTGGAATACGAGATTAATACGTAGATTATACGTTATAAGGCTTTAAAGCCAAATGGATTGGACTTGTAGGATTTGTTAGGAATTGTACAAGCCCAAGTATAGGAATGGTTAAGTCCAATTGGAATTGAAGGTTAAGGTCCAAAGTAAATTAATGAACAAGCCTGAGTGTTTGTTAAATGCAACCCAAAGTATGAGTTAAGTTAATTAAGCTAAAAGCCCAAAGTAAGAACCGATGGGTTATTGGATGGTTAAAACCCATGGGGAAACCCATGAGTGATCCAAAGTGATGAGTAAGTAAACTTAATGGGTAAGCAAAGGATAAGTTAAGTAATAACCAAGTAAAGTGCTTATGCTTGGAGGCTAAGTAAAGTGCTTATGCTTGGTGGCTAAGTAAAGTGCTTATATGTGATGAGCAAGCAAAAGATAAGTTAAGTAGTGACTAAGTAAACTTGATAGCTAAGTAAATGATAAGTGTTGTGGTGATCAAGTAAACTTGATGGTTAAGCTAGGAATAGTAAGGAGGTGGAATGGCTTATTAACCATTAAGCCCTCATCTAGGTTTTCCTATAAATAAGAGATGTCCTAATTCATTTATTACTTGTTAGATTTTCCACCAACAACTTATAACTTATTGGTTAGAGAGAAAAAGCTAGAAAAGCTAGTTTTTCATAGTTGAAGAAAGAAGAAAAAAGCTTAACCAAGTAATCTTCAAGGGTAAGATCTTAAACCATGATTCTCTTTCTCTTTAATTGTTAGAGAAGTGAGTAGTGGTAGAACTTGTATGTTAAGAAGAAGTAGGAATGATTAATCAAAGGACTTAAGTCTTAATAAGCTTGAATAAGCAAATTGTTCATATATAAGTTATGAACTAAAGAAGAACTTGTAAGAACTTGTCATATGTTAATAATAATGAAGTTTGTATGATAAGAAGAAGCAAGGATGGTGGTTAAAAGATTTAAGCCATGATAAATCATGAAAAATGAAATCATAAGTAGTTTATACTTTTATAAGTTATAAACTCATGAAGAACAAGTAATAACTTATCATGTAAATAAGATAATGAAATATGTATGTTAAGATGTTAGTATGATGGAATGAATCAATTTGAAACGATGAACAAATCATAAGTAACGAAGTTATGCCAGAATTTACACGATTAGACGATAATCGTCGAATTCGTAAAATTCTCGGAATGGAAGTCGAATTTTGGCATTGAGCTCGAAAATGTTGGTTTTCGATGGAGTATAGTCTCATTTGGCATTCTAGAGTTGCGGACTCAAAAATGACCGAATTCTGACTTAGAACAAAGAAACGAGCGTTAAACGTTCACGAACGTTTATCGTTTTCGTTAAAATGAACTAAAAGGTGAATTTCAAGTTAACGAAGTCAAAAATGAAAAATTCTTGCATGAACACGTAGAGTATGTAATTTTTGAGCTAATGGCTTTTGAACGAGCCAATTCGGACTTATAACGAAGAAGTTATGAGCCCGGGAATCTCACCTAAGAAATTATCTGTCAAAATTTTCTGGTACTGAGGTCTGGCACCGCAGCGCCAGACAAAGCACTATAAGGCGCGCCTCAGCGCCAAGCATGTTCGTCAGCTACTAGAGTTTCGTGCCGCAGTGCCAACTCCAGTTATAATCCTCGCGCCGCAACGCCGTGTACAGTAGGACCGGGTACTGAAGAGTGGCGCCACAATGCCACTATAGTAAAGGGATATCGCGGCGCGGCGCGGCGCCGACTGTGAAAATTGGTTGACCAAGGTAGGTTTTATAATTCCAATTGATTAGGAACGAATAATAGAATGTACATGTAGTTAATATACATGGTAAGACTAAATTTAAATCACTTTTATACTAATGACGGTATGAATTTAAGTATGGATTAAGAATAATTAAACGAAGAACATGAAGGGTAAGTAAGTAAACCGTGAATGGTTTTCAATGTTGGTACTTCACCAATGACGATCGAGTAACGGTTTAATGATGTAAGAACGTTAGTAAGCCATGAGGAAGGATGATTAACTCGAAACGAGTTGTATTAATGAAATAATTTCAGTTAAGTTATAGAAGAGAAAGAAGTTGGTAAGAATGATGTAAATTATAACGGCAAACCGGAACCAATAATAACAAATCTAATACATGATTAGATTGGGAAGAAGGGTAAGATTCATTAGGAACCATGTATGTTATTCATGACCTAATGGGGTATGTTATGTGGTTATGTGTTGTAGAGACCGTAAAGATTCAAAGGAAAGGTAATTTTACTGTAGCAGACGCTGAAGGCAAGTTTTCTTATGGCTTATCTAACCTTCGTGTTAGCCAGGTTTTCAGTAATTCATGTTATGAGACGCATGAATTATTTTACGAAAGGGTCGATGCCAGTTTTAATCGGCTAGACTATTCTTGAAAGATTGATTGATTTCTTTACAAGTCTTTCAATATAGAATTGATAACGCTATCCTATGCTAATTGTTAGGTACGGATTTGAGGTAAGCCTGGGTATGAATAGACAAATGTATTTCACATCGATTATTCAGTGGGCACTCGAGGTTGCCAAAACTTAAACGTAAATATGTTTAACGGATGAGTGTTGATCAACATAGAGTACTATAGGCTGATCACCTAGATGTGATCGTAAGATATGTCAGACTTATGGACTTAGTGTTGGGTTGTCCTTTTCATGAATAAAAGCTAAAGAGAATGTTCATGGTCTAAGGACCTACTCAGAATTTCCAAACTACTATATGTACTTTGGAATTGTTTTATGAGATGAGAAGTGATATTCAATGTTTCATAGTACTTCATAACTATTGTTCAGTTATCGAAGAATAATCATATGATTCTCGAAGTGGTATCTATATAATATATTGTTAGCCTTGTTGAGCTAGTTATGCTCACTTCTTGCTTGAATCATATGATTTCAGCTAAGGTCAAGCGAACCGAGGGTTCTAGTAGAGATAAAGGCAAGGCAAAGATGAATGATTAGTTTATCTTGTAATAGACTAGTAAGTGTATGTATTATATTATGATGAACAAAGAATGTAATGGTTTAAGAACCTGGGAATGGGATGTAATATTATTAATGTAATAAGAATGTCGTTGATACAGACATTTTGATGTTGTTTCAATAGAAAGAATGTACAGTTATGAGTATCGTGTAGCACCATCTATCGGGTTGGAAGATACCCGAATTTGGGGGCGTCACAGTATGGGCATTATGAATTCCTAGCCATGTCCTTTGGATTGACTAATGCTCATGCAACCTTCAGGGATATGATGAACCGAGTATTCAAGGAATATTTGGATCACTTTGTAGTTGTCTTTATTGATGACATCCTCATTTATTCCAAAAGCCGTGAAGATCATGAGCAACACTTAAGGCTAATACTTCAAAAGCTTCGTGAAAACAAGCTATATGCCAAGTTGAAGAAATGCGAGTTCTAGCTTGAGGAAGTAGCATTCCTTGGGCACGTATTTTTTGACCCAGCGAAAATTGAAGCAATTCAAAGATGAGAGCAACCTAAGTCAGTGACCGAAGTACATAGCTTTCCCGGCTTAGCTGGTTATTATCGGAGATTCGTGGAAGGATTTTCTCTAATCGCTACTCCATTAAATCAGCTGACTAGAAAAGATACAAAATTTGGTTGGAGCGAGGAATGTGAGAAGAGTTTTCAAGAAGTCAAGATGAGACTTATTTCAGCACCTATTCTGATAATACTATCTGGTTCAGAGGGATTTGTCATATACAGCGATGCTTCAGGCAAAGGTTTAGGATATGTTCTCATGTCACATGGGAAAATCATAGCCTATGCCTCACGACAACTCAAAGAATATGAGAGGAATTATCCTACTCATGATCTAGAGTTGGCAGCTGTCGTTTTCACGCTTAAAATCTGGAGGCATTACCTGTATAGGGAGAAAGTGGAGATCTATACGGATCATAAAAGCCTCAAATATTTCTTCACCCAAATGGAGCTCAACATGCGGCAACGATGTTGGCTCGAGCTAGTGAAAGATTACGATCATACCATTCAATACCATCCTAGATAAGCGAACGTGATAGCTGACGCATTGAGTAGAAGATCATATGCGGGTACGAGTGCAATATTGTCAATGCAAAGGCCCATTTTGTATGACTTACAAAGCATGGAGATAGAGATAAAGACTCTAGGGACCCATGTGATGATGGCGAATATACGAGTAGAACCGAATTTGATTGATAAAGTTAAAGTTGCTCAAGCTACAGACCTGGAGCTGATGCGTATGAGGAAAAAAGTGCAAGAAGGTGCTATTCCAGAAGCAAGAATCGATGAAGAAGGAATACTTCGAGTCAACTCCAGACTTTGTGTTCCTAACGACCCTGATTTAAAGTATAAAATCATGATGGAGGCGCACAACACACCATTTATAATCCATCCTGGGAGTACCAAAATGTATCGTGATCTTCGACATACATTTTGGTGGAGCAATATGAAAAGAGAGATTGCGGAGTCTATCTCAAGGTGTTTAACATGTCAACGAGTCAAGGCAGAGCATCAAGTGCCAAAAGGTCCATTGCAACCACTTGAAATTCAAGAATGGAAGTGGGAGCACATTACCATGGATTTCATTACTGGTCTTCCCAAGGTTTCTCAAGGCATGGATGCAATTTGGGTTATTATCGATAGACTAACCAAGTCTGCTCATTTCTTACTTATACGAGAAACTTATTCACTTAAACGCCTTGCTCGTATATACATAAACGAGATTGTAAGACTGCATGGTATGCCAGTATCTATAGTTTCTGATCGAGACCCAAGATTTACTTCACGATTTTGGGTTAGTTTACAAAAAGCTACAGGCACGGATTTACGATTTTGTTCGACATATCATCCTCAAACGAACGGGCAGTCGGAGAGGACTATTCAAACTCTTGAAGATCTATTAAGACTATGTGTCCTTGACTTCAAAGGAAGTTGGGACAAGTTCTTACCATTAGTATAATTCTCATACAACAATAGTTATCAAGCAAGTATTGACATGGCTCCATTCGAGGTGTTGTATGGACGCAAGTGTCGTTCTCTAGTATGTTGGGATGAGGTGGGTGAAGCAATGTTGTTGGGACTAGATTTGGTACGCATGACTACGAAAAAGATTCAAATGATCCGATAACGTATAAAAACCTCGCAAGATCGACAAAAGAGTTATGCTGATCTCCATCGAAAGGATGTGGAATTCAATGTTGGAGATCATGTGTTGTTACGTGTTGCTCCATGGAAAGGAGTTACGAGATTTGGAAAGAGAGGAAAGCTCAATCCTCGATTTATTGGGTCATTTGAAATCCTCGATCGAGTAGGAACTGTGGCCTATAGACTCGTCTTACCGCCAAGTATGTCTCGTGTTCATAACGTTTTTCACATATCTATGTTACGTAAATATGTGGAAGACCCGAACCACATTATTGAATTAGAAATATACGATATAGCGGAAGATTTAACGTATGAGGAAGTACCTGTTAAAATCTTGGATAAGAAGGATCATATTCTACGCTCCAAGGTTATACCTCAAGTCAAATTTTTGTAGAGAAACCACGATTTTGAGGAAATGACCTGGGAGTTAGAATCTATGATGAATTCAAGGTATCCTTACCTTTTCGACATACCAGATACGTACCCTAATTTTGAGGATGAAATTTCATAAGAATGGGAGGTTGTAAGACCCCAACTTTTATGAATAAAGATTAATATTTCTCAAAATATATTTTTGAATATTATGGTGTAGATTTGATATAATGTTTAGTTGTGGGTATTATTTATAAATTTTGCAAAGTAAGCAAGTTGTTATAAAATATTTGATTGGTCGGGCAATATTCGTTTTATTAGGAAATATTCGTACGACGACACAATCATTGGTGGACCCCACAACGGAAGTATTGTCGGAGTTAGAAAACGACAAAAATGTCTTTTTATAAAAATAACGGTGAAAGTTTTATTGTTAAACTGTTGAACTACCCGGTGGTAAAAGTACAAATAATACGCGTGGTTGCATAGTAGCACACGGTATTGATTATTGATGCCTACATGAGAAGTCACTTTATTATACTCAATTATTGCTACAGTAATTGCTGTATAATATCTCTCATATTATTGATTCAATTATTGTCACAGTATCATCTGCATAATATTTTATATTATTAAATCAATAATTGAGACGACAAAGTTATTCATATTATTATTTACATTATTGACGATGTCTAGAAAGTTCTGTCGATGAAAGAGGTTTGGTCACCTAATTGCGCGCCAGTAAGGAGAAATCCTTATCTGAAAGCCCCCTCTTTCCTAGGAATGATCTAGTTGTTAAATATTGTGAGTTATAATATTAGTGATGAATAAGTTCGTGTTTATTAAAGATGAAATTGTTGATAAAAATATTTTTATTGTGTTGGGATTATTTGTGTTAGTGAAAATCAACATTTATTTCGATAATAATTAATTTCTGGATGTTAAATTGACCAATCGGGTACTTAATCGGATAAATTAGCAATTAATTAATATTAGTTCACATGCATATAACTATTTGCTCACATGAATTGAACTATTGGTTCACATGCATTACTATTAGGGGAGGTGGTGCAAGATTGATAATACTTGCAGGACTAAATTTAAAATGGAGGAAAAGATGAAGGTATTATACTGTAATAATTCGAGCCCCAAAAACATGCAATTATCAAAACTATGTTTTCCTATAAATAGAAGCTCATTCTTCTTTAATTCTCACCAATTCACTAAAACTCAAAAGATCAATTATAGAGAGAGAAGCTATAAAGACAGAAGCTATAGAGAGAAAGAAGAAGAGTATTATGCTACTTCACTATTCCAGTATCTAGTCTTCTTCTAAGGTAAGGGATATTATTTTTGTTCAGTATTCATAAGGAATAATATTTTCTTCCATACTCTGTAGTATGTGAGTAATATTATTTCATCTCGTATTCTTGATTATACCCTCATTTTTTTAAAGTATTGCTTCTATACTTCGTGAAATTAGTAGAATATCCTTGAAATTTGCGCTTCATCTAGTATCGTTTCACAAGGATACTTTCTGCACATTCTTGTTAAATTTTAAGTTTTTTATGCCGAAGTATTGTCCATGAGTACTATTCATTTATACGGTACTATTCATAAAGTACTATTTATGGGTACTATTCACGAAGTACTATTCGCGAATATTATTCATAAAGTACTATTCTCGAAGTACTATTCACGGGGGTACTGTTGGGTAGAATCTATATACGCAAAACACGCAAGTGTACGTGGTCAACAAGTAATATAGTAATGAATAGAGTATCGTTTCCACAGAGACAAATTAGCAAGAAATTTAACATCATAATTATCAATTTCCTATTAATCCTAATTCTATTAAACTAATCGATTCAATGGTTTAAAATTATAAAAACTAAATTAATAAATAAATAAACTATCACAAAGTAATCACAAATATCAAAATCCGAAATGTCAATCAAATAATGGAGAATTAGACTTATGATTTCACCCTAAGCTTCACTATGATTTCTACACCTTTATTCCAATTTAATTTATTATCCCAGTTTATTAATCAAGAACACGAATGTATTACTAGCCACCTCTCAATGCACTAATACCGTATTAACTTGAATCCACAATTTAGATAGAAACAAGTTAAACACCTTAATCAACTAACTCACTATATCTCTATGTGAACTGAAATTAAAGAAGGTTTAATATTAAGTTCTCTATCCGATTACATGCAATGTCAAGCATATCTCTACCTTAACATTAATCAAGAATCTGCTATTCACAAAATTCATGAACACATGTTATATTAACTAAGTCTATATTTGAATATCCTCTCTTGATTCCATACAAATCAACAAAGAATTGTTGATCAGACAATTCATAAATTCAAGCTCAAATTAATATAGATAAACTGGAAATACTTTATTGAACTGGAAATCAAAGCTACAAAATCATTATTTCACCTAAGGATCCATCATAAGCCCAAAAAGTGAATTAGTTCATAACGAATGAAATAAAAACTAAATATTTTAAGGGAAACATCCTTTCAATTACAACTAGAAAAATAAGATGAAGAATAATGCAAAACCACCCTTCACGAAGCCTTAATCTGCAATCGTCACGAAAATCTCTTCAAAGTACTCCTCCCAAGCTTGCTATCAAATTCTGGAATTAATCTTCGTATATTGCCTTGTGTCTTGTGTAATTCGTTGTTAATTGAGTAAATAGCCTCCCACACACAAGTCCCAGCCGAAATCCTCTCATTTTTAGAGTCCATATGCTACCAGAATGCTCAAATCCATATCCCAGCAGAGTTCAACAAGCAACATGAGAGTTTAGATTTTGCGACCCCTACCTTTACGACGGGGTATATAGAAATAAAACATGCAGCTTGCTTCAATGTAATACCCTTCTAACTAAAATCCACAAAAAGCTGCTAAGTGATTTTTTTTCTTCCTTCAAGAATTCTTCCAGAAATGATCCCAATTGACTCCAAATCTTGTTAAATGCTACAACGACCACCCTACACATAAAAGAACACAAAACAAATAAAAATGAATATGAAAACAAGAAAATAGCAACAATTAAGCGTGAAATGGAAAATAATTCGTGGATATGAAATCCACTTATCAGGTACTATTCACCCGAAGTACTATTCATAACAAAAATTGATTTCTTTTCGGTCCAAATCATTTTTGAAACAATATTATTCTGAATTTTACTCCAAAAAGCAGTATCATGTTGACAATTTGGATATTATTAAATTCTGGATAAATTAAATTATAAATCTTTAAAATTTATCTTTTTCTTTCATTTAATTGAATTCTTATATCATTGTCATCATCTCCATGCTTATATTGTGATGAAAGTCATCTTTGGCTGTAGTGCATAGATGGACTGTTGATTGGTATGATTATGACCAGGGATCATTCGATATAATCATGACCCATAATGTTACAAATGATGTGGTAAAAGTTATCATTGGCCCGTAGTGCATTGATGGACAGCTGCTGGTATGATCATGACCATTGGTAAAAACACGAATATCTTTAGCCCGTAGTGCATGGATAATTTGTGGTTATGATACTAATGAATATCTTTGGCCCGTAGTGCATGGATAATTCAGCGATGTAGATTATTTATTAAGTTGAGTCTCAGCGATAAAATTGATGATAAAATTTTTAAATCATAGAAGATAGTAGATATCATGCTCTACTTGACTCTTCTAATGGATTGCTTGTTCCGCTGCAGTTAAACTTGATGTTTATTGTATTTTATCAGTTTAACAATGTTGAAGGCTAACGATAATTTATTCTGCATTATCTTATTCATAATATTTCTTATTAGGCTAGTTGAGTTCACCCTTTTGCTTTCATTGTTCTCTTCAGGAAATGAGAACGTAGCCGGGACTAGTCGGGGAACGGAGTGATGGTCCGAGATGGTGGCTATAGTAGTCATCACTATTTTATAAAATAGTGTGATAATAATTGTAATAAGGACTACTTTTTTAGTTTGAATATTGTCTATTAGACAATATTTGTGTAAAATCTCTCAGCTACGTTTTGTCGTATTATATAAAAGAAGTTGTATTTGATTTCTGTACCATGTATTTGGCGACTCAGAATGGGTGATGTATACCTATTTTGGGGGCATCACAAAAGCCCCCTCTTTCCTGAGAATGATCTGGTTATTAATATTGTGAGTTATAATAATGATGAATAAATGTTGTTAAAAATATTGAGGGGATTTTTATGATGTATTTGTTGTAAATTTTGGCGTATTATTTGGATCCCCACTTGCTCATTTTTTTCAAAATAATCGGTAGGAAGTTATAAAGTATATATATATATATATATATTATTACACACACACACACACGTATTATATATAAAAACATGTGTGTGTATGTGTGTCGTGTGGGTAAGGGAATGAGGAAAATAGGAGAGAAAATGTGGTGGTGGGAAGAAAAAAGAAGTCAAAGTGATGTGTGTGTGTGTGTCTGATAGTGATGTGTGAGTGTGTATGGTGAAAATGATGGGTGTGGGTGTTGAATTTGAAAATCCGTGAATTCTCAAATTTCATCCGTGAAATTGCCAAATCATGTACTAGTGAGCAAACAAGACCCTTCCATTTTCCTATAAATAGGATGCTTAGTTAGAATTGAAAATCACACCAGAATCGAAAAATTCTTCTTCTATAATATTGAGCGTATTTCTTTTGAGTTTTAGGAAGCTTTGAGTGTAGAAAACAGTGCAAGTTTTCTTCAAGAATATCCCTGCTATACCAGTTGGAATAATCTTCTTTTTAAGGTAATGGATATTATTTTTGTTCAATATTCGTATGAAATAATATTTTCTTCCATACTTTGTAGTATGTAAGTAATATTATTTTGTTTCAGATTCCGAATTCTACACTCATTTTGTTAAATTATGACTTTTATACTCCATGAAATTAGTAGAATATCCTTGCTATTTGCGCTTCATCCAGTATCTTTTCATGGAAATATTATTTTGAGCATTCTTGATAAGTTTTAATATTTTTGTGCCGGAGTAATATTCACGGGGTACTATTCCCGAAGTACTATTCATAGGATACTATTTACTCGATTACTATTCACTCGGGGTACTATTCAAGACAAAAATTGCTTTCTTTTTGGTCAAAATTATTTTTGATACAATATTATTCTTGAATTTTACTCCATAAAGCAGTATCATATTGACAATTTGGACATAATTGAATTCTGGATAAATTAAATTATAAATCTTTAGAAATTTATCCTTTGCTTTCTTTTAATTGAATTCTTATATCATTGTCATCATCCTCGTGTTTATATTGTGATGAAAGTCATCTTGGCCGTAGTGCATATATGGACTGTTGATTGGTATGATTATGACCGGGGATTATTCGGTATAATCATGATCGTAATGTTACAAATGATATGGTAAAAGTCATTATTGGCCCGTAGTGCATTGATGGACAGTTGTTGGCATGATCATGACCATTGATGATTACACGAATATCCTTAGCCCGTAGTGCATGGATAACTCATGGACGTGATACTAATGAATATCATTGGCCCGTATTGCAAGGATGATTCGATATGTGGTTTATTTATTAAGTTGAGTCTCAACGATAAAATTGATGATAAACTTTTTAAATCATAGAAGATAGTAGATATCATGCTCTACTTGACTCTTCTAATGGATTGCTTGTTCCGCTGTAGTTAAACTTGATGTTTATTGTATTTTATCAGTTTAACAATGTTGAAGGCTAACGATAATTTATTCTGCATTATCTTATTCATAATATTTCTTACTAGGCGAGTTGAGTTCACCCTTTTGCTTTCATTGTTCTCTTCAGGAAATGAGAACGTAGCCGGGACTAGTCGGGGAACGGAGTGATGGTCCGAGATGGTGGCTATAGTAGTCATCAATATTTTATAAAATAGTGTGATAATAATTGTAATGAGGACTCCTTTTTGAGTTTGAATACTGTCTATTAGACAATATTTGTGTAAAATCTCTCAGCTACGTTTTGTCGTATTATATAAAAGAAGTTGTATTTGATTTCTGTACCATGTATTTGGCGACTCAGAATGGGTGATGTATACCTATTTTGGGGGCATCACAAAAGCCCCCTCTTTCCTGAGAATGATCTGGTTATTAATATTGTGAGTTATAATAATGATGAATAAATGTTGTTAAACATATTGAGGGGATTTTTATGATGTATTTGTTGTAAATTTTGGTGTATTATTTGGATCCCCACTTACTCATTTTTTTCAAAATAATCGGTAGGAAGTTATAAAGTATATATATATATACACACACACACACGTATTATATATAAAAACATGTGTGTGTATGTGTGTCGTGTGGGTGAGGGAATAAGGAAAATAGGAGAGAAAATGTGGTGGTGGGAAGAAAAAAGAAGTCAAAGTGATGTGTGTGTGTGTGTGTGTGTGTGATAGTGATGTGTGAGTGTGTATGGTGAAAATGATGGGTGTGGGTGTTGAATTTGAAAATCCGTGAATTCTCAAATTTCATCCTTGAAATTGTCAGTCTGTGCGCCCGTGATCAAACAGTACCCCTTCCATTTTCCTATAAATAGGATGCTTAGTTAGAATTGAAAATCACACCAGAATCAGAGAATTCTTCTTCTATAATATTGAGCGTATTTCTTTTGAGTTTTAGGAAGCTTTGAGTGTAGAAAACAGTGCAAGTTTTCTTCAAGAATATCCCTGTTATACCAGTTGGAATAGTCTTCTTTTTAAGGTAATGGATATTATTTTTGTTCAATATTCGTATGAAATAATATTTTCTTCCATACTTTGTAGTATGTAAGTAATATTATTTCATTTCAGATTCCGAATTCTACACTCATTTTGTTAAATTATGACTTTTATACTCCATGAAATTAGTAGAATATCCTTGCTATTTGCGCTTCATCTAGTATCTTTTCATGGAAATATTATTTTGAGCATTCTTGATAAGTTTTAATATTTTTGTGCCGGAGTAATATTCACGGGGTACTATTCCCGAAGTACTATTCATAGGATACTATTTACTTGATTACTATTCACTCGGGGTACTATTCAAGACAAAAATTGCTTTCTTTTTGGTCAAAATCATTTTTGATACAATATTATTCTTGAATTTTACTCCATAAAGTAGTATCATGTTGACAATTTGGACATTATTGAATTCTGGATAAATTAAATTGTAAATCTTTAGAAATTTATCCTTTGCTTTCTTTTAATTGAATTTTTATATCATTGTCATCATCCTCATGTTTATATTGTGATGAAAGTCATCTTTGGCCGTAGTGCATATATGGACTGTTGATTGGTATGATTATGACCGGGGATTATTCGGTATAATCATGATCGTAATGTTACAAATGATATGGTAAAAGTCATCATTGGCCCGTAGTGCATTGATGGACAGTTGTTGGCATGATCATGACCATTGATGATTACACGAATATCCTTAGCCCGTAGTGCATGGATAACTCGTGGACGTGATACTAATGAATATCCTTGGTTTGTATTGCAGGGATGATTCGATATGTGGTTTATTTATTAAGTTGAGTCTCAACAATAAAATTGATGATAAACTTTTTAAATCATAGAAGATAGTAGATATCATGCTCTACTTGACTCTTCTAATGGATTGCTTGTTCCGCTGCAGTTAAACTTGATGTTTATTGTATTTTATCATTTAACACTGTTGAAGGCTAACGCTAGTTTATTTAGCATTATCTTAGTCATAATATTTCTTAATGGGCTAGTTAAGCTCACCCTTTTGCTTTCATTGTTCTCTTCAGGAAATGAGAACGTAGTCGGGACTAGTTGGGGAATGGAGTGATGGTCTGAGATGGTTGTTTTATTAGTTCTCACTATTTAGTGTGATAATAAATGTAATGAGGAATTAATTTGAGTTTGGATACTGTCTAGAAGATAATATTCCTGTTAAAACACTCAGCTACGTTTTGTCATTTTTTACATGACAATTGTATAATTAAGTTTGTATTTGAATTCTGTACCATATATTTGGCGACTTAGAATGGGTGATGTATACCTATTTTGGGGGCGTCACACCTAAAATTTACGAACGTACCTGGAATTCCGAAGAGATAAGGATTTCAAATCCTAGCTCACAGGCTACTTCTTTTGTTTCATGGTTCATCCATTGCTCATTTCCTGTATTTCAGATATCATTCTAGAATACAGCTTCAAAACAAAGGTTAATTGACATACAATTTGTCAACTTAAGTAAAAAAATTCAGCTTAGGTAGGACACACACTAGCGAAGGATATTACTCATCTCTCCCCTCCTAGTTCTAATCCCGGATCTTCGCCAGAGATCATATCCTTAAGCTCTGATACCAAATGTGACGCCCCCAAAATAGGTCCACACAACCCATCTTAGGTTGCCAGAAACAACACTACTGACAACTTCATTTATACAACTATTATGCAAAATACGACAACACATATACTGTGAGTTTCAATACAAATATTTTTACATATATAATAAGACAATATTCATACTCAAATTATTATAATGCCCTATAAAATACAATAGCAAATATTTTAAGTCCCCAAAGGAGCACGATAAGATTTATGTTCTCCTCATTCTAATGGAGTGCATTTTGATGCTTTCAAATTTGAGTTCGCATCCCCCTAATTGGTTCACCAAATATAACTATTAAATGATGTATAAAATATGTCACACACATTTTATGTTCTCAATACAATTATTATGTCACACCGTTTTATAATTTGATTAAGATTTCGACTAATTTGAAACACCACTTTATACCCATGTTCTCTCTGCTAGTCCCAGCTACACTTTTATTTCCTGAAAGGGATTGTGAAACAAAAGGGGTGAGCACAAATAGCCCAGTAAAGAATATCATGACTTAAGATAATTATATTATCAATAGCCTTCATCAATAATAAATCAGAGATTGAGAACATATGGTAGATGATAAAAGTTTTCAACCATAATAGCAGCGGAATCAGCAATCCATTAGGAGAGTCAAGTAGAACATAATGTCTACTATCTTCTCCGAATTAAAAGTCCATCATCAATATTATATTCATGTAACACTAATCAACAGTTCTTTGTTGTACCCAATACAAAGAGAACTTTCACCACCTATTTTTACCTGAAACACAAAGCTAATTGTTATACCAATTTACAGTTTATGTTTATAATTATGCAATTAAATTCATCTTTGCACTACGCCCAAAGACATAAAACTATAAAATCAATAATCAACAGTCCATCTTTGCACAACGAGCCAAAGATATACAACTGTAAAACCAATAATCAGCAGTCCATCTTTACACTACGGGCCAAATTAAAGATGACTTTTACCACATCATTTGTCTGTAACATTAATCCATCTTTCCACGTAAGCCAAAGAGGATTTTTACCACATCATTTGTCTGTGAAATAAATAATCCACATCACCAAAATCCATGCACTACAGGCCAAGGATATTCGTTAGTATCGTAACCACGGTTTATCCACGCACTACGGGCCAAGGATATTCATTAGTATCACATCCATGAATTATCCATGCACTATGGGCCAAGGATATTCATTATTATCACATCCACGAATTATTTATGCACTACGGGCCAAAGATATTTGTTAGTATCACATCCATGAATTATCCATACACTACGGACCAAGGATATTCATTATTATCACATCCACGAATTATCCATGCACTACGGGCCAAAGATATTCGTTATTATCACATCCATGAATTATCCATGCACTACGGGCCAAGGATATTCATTAGTATCATCAGTGGTCATGATTATCGTGACAACCCGAATTTTTAAAAATTATTAAAATAAGAATTTAATAATTAAAATTCTTATTATGAGATATTTTGAGTTTGAGTATGTATATATATGTGCTATATATGTTGAAATATATGATCTAGTGTGAAGAAAAATATATATTCATATATTGGGAAAGTGAGGTTTAATAGTTAAGTTAACTATTGAAGAAATTAAATGAATTTTGTAATTAATTTAAATATTTATTGAATTAAATAAATATTTTAATTAATTTATTTATTGAGATAAATATATGGTTGATAAAGTTATGGTGAATTAAGTTAGTAACTAAATTGATTAATATAAATTAAATTGAATAATGTTAATTTTATTTGAAGGATTTAATTTAAGGAAATAATTAAATTAAATCAATTGCTTAATATTTAAGAAAATAATTAAAGAAAATAAAATGTTGTTTTGATCTAATTTATTAATTAAATTAGATATGTAAAGATTTATTAAGTATATTACAATGGGAATTATAATTATTATAATTATAAGTTTGAATTAATTAAATTAATTTAATGGTGTGACATGAAACTATATAATATAAAGATTAATAAAATAATCTAGTTTGGGGGATAGGTGGTAGCCAAACAAGGCCTTGTGGCCTTTGGCTTACTGTAACTTACGCCTATTGGTTTTGCTAACAGATATTCACGATTATCAGTTGGCTTATTTTTATTTCACATATTCTTCTATAGCCTTAGAGCAGAGTTTAGAAAAATAGCTTAGAAGCAATAGAGAGTTCTCTGTGATTTTCAAGAGGAAGGAGGGAAGTTGCTAAACCTAATCATCATCATCTTGTTGCTAGCAACTAGCAAGTAATAAAAGGAACAAGGTATAATTATTCTAGTGTAAACCCTTGTTTTTGAAATTTTATTGCTAAATCATGTTGGATTGATATATATATATATATATGGTGTTATAATCTGTTAATCGTCGTTTGTGAGGGCTATTTGATGATCAAATTTGTGAGAGTTGGGTTGTAGTAAAAGATTTCAAATAAAAGTGTTTATGTTATAGAATATGGCATAGAAAGTACAAAATTTCATGGTTAATACTGAAAGTAGTATGCACACAAGCCAATCATGTTTGATGATAAAGCATATACTTTGTAACAATTTTATTCATTTATTAATAAAAAGTATTAATTTATTAAAGGCTTTTAATTATCTACATGATGTTGTTTTATAATATGTGATAAACTCATAGTTTTAAGCAATGCTTTTAGAATAATGATGATGATCATTCTAATGAGATCTAAATTCTTAGAAAGCTTAAAACTAAAATAGTTCCCAATCATTGGATTACTAAATTGGGGATTAATGAATCCGGATAGATTGGTACACACGTTGTTTGCTCATTGGATGAGGATGATTGATCTCATGATCATTTGTGTGGAGACACTAAAGCAAGTATGTAGGTGCTTATTAGAGAATAAGTTCACTGAACGTGGCTCGCTAAGGAATACCTAATGGAGTTTTACTTGCTGTCGAATAGAAATTTCAGTAGTGATAGTAGTCAAGTGATCCTTGGACTTGAGATCATCATAGTATCTTGTGTATGATGAGTTATACTTTAACTTATTGCTTAAGACCCTTAGGGTATATCAAAGGGTATGCTTGGGTATAATAAGTTGTACATGGAGATAATGTATGATCAATAAAGAATCTACCACTTCTATTAAAAGAAGAAATGTCCTATGTGATTCGATAAATGACAACCCAATAGTCCTTGGCAAAGCGAGAATGAAATTAGAAAGGAGTTTCTAATTTGCATTATTAGGAGTTGTGCATTTAAGAGTCGAAATACATATAATTAAATAAAATAAGACTTGACAATAATTCCATGTCTTATATTTAATTGGGACGATGTATGGTGGAAGGATTGAATTGTCGGTAACTATTTACTCAAAGGTTCTTTTATGATTAATGTTGAAATCTATATTATCCGGAAAGTCGTTGATCGCTAGGGAGGCTTATCCTATTGTAGAATAAATATTATTTATTTCAATAAATTAATTGTTTGATTTATTTATTTAAATAAGATTAGAATTGTTCTAATTGATTTATTCACAACCCAGGTTTAATATAGAGAACCAAAAGGGTCACACCATAAAAGGAAGAATAATTATTTAAGAAGTTAATGGCATAATCGTAATAATATATTTATGTATATTTAATTTAATCTATGGTGATAGAATAAATTAAATAGCTTAATATTATTATTTAATATTTTAGAAATATTAAATATAAATTAATAAGAGGAGTCTTATTAATATTATTACAATTATTATTATTATTTTAATTTCTAAAAGAGTTTAGGAATTAATTTAATATAAGTACTCTCATTTATTCCTAATTGGATTAGGAAGGAAAATTAGTTAAAGGAGTTTAATTAATTATCCCTAATATGATTAGGGAGTCCCTTTAATTAAAAAGGGTTTAATTAAATAATACCTTATTTTAATAGGGTTACTTGATATCTTTATAAGAGGAGTCTTATATCAGAGATCAAGACGACATTATAATTCCAATGGTTGGAGAGTACGCTCCTTTTCTATAGAGATAGAAAAACTAGGGTTTAGCCAACCACCCATCTTCTCGAATCCTTCTTCTTCCTTGGTGGATTACCTCTAGAGGCCAAACACTTGGGTGGCTAACGTTGATCAAAGGAAGGAACCAAACCCGGTGGATTCAAGTTGAACGCGAAAAGAATTGGAGGTGAACTTGTACCTAGGAAGCTCGGATCTTCAAGGGTATGATTCTTGTTCTTCAATTTTTCGTTTAATTAATAATTGTGCATAAAGGGTGATCTGGGTATATGGTTTGTAAAATTTTTAAACTCTGATTTTTACACGTTTCCGCTTATTTTTGCAATTTGATTGCGTTCATGAATATTACAAACCTAACAAATACTTGTTGTAATCTGCGAATTAGGGATGGGTTATGTTAGTATGTAAAGAAACGAAAACAACGTAATTTAAATCGTGTCAATTGGTTAAGAAATGAAGTAGTGGCGATCGAATTCGCTAAAAGTGTAAAAAATTAAGAAATTTGGAAAATTAAGGTTTTGATTCTTCAAATATGTGTATATGTAATGTTTATGTATTTGGAATGGTGTATAGCATGTTTATTGATGTTATTACAAAAGTTTAGATGTTAAGTTTCATGAATTTCTGTAGGAATTGGGTTGGTTTTGGGAGTCAGGCCTAAAGTAGAAGTACATTGTAGTTTACATGCGTATCCGTAAGCAATTGCTACGTTGTATTACTGTACCACAAATGTGAGCTTTCCCATTGGTTTTCTAAGTAAGCGCAGCCTGTACTGTGCAATGCCAAGATTGGGGTAGCATTCTAGCTTGCTACTTATGAAACCTAAAGCGGAGAAGTCATGCCTATTTGAGGATTGTCAAGTAAGAGTCTAATCTAGTTTAGCATGCAAGATATTGATGTAGAGACATAAGTGAAGAACTTAACCATATGTTAAGTATTAATTAAAAGAAATAACTTGAAAGTATAAAATAAAAATTAAATAATGATATAAAGGTTAAGTTAATTATTTTAACCAACCTAATATACATCTAAAAGGATGTAGATGCAAGATTGTAAGAACTTGACTAAATGTTATGTAACCATTTGAATGAAGTAATTTAAAAGCATGAGATGGAAGTTGATTTAATTAACTTTAATGAAGATAATACATTAATATAATATAATATCAAGCTATTACGACTTAACCAAATGCTAAGTGTCGACTAAAAGAGATGTATAAAGAAAATACGAGACGAAGGTTAACTAAAATATTGTTAACAACCATTATATGTCTAAGGTGATATAAAGGCAAGGTTAAAGACTTAATTGAATGTCAAGTGTCAATTAAAGTGGAATGTAATGAGAAAGAAAATGAATTTTAATGTAATTAAACTGATCAAACAAAGAGATGTCGTAACAAGACTTAAACACTAGATTGAACATCGAGTGACGATTAGAAGGAAATGTGAAATAAAAGGATAAGATGAAGAGTCAATGCAATCTAATTGATTTCATTGTGTATATATAACTGATGCTTGTATATATGAACTTCTAAACTATTGTAGGATAAATGCAAAGCAGAATACAAATACATGGTACAGAATACAAATACATGGTACAGAATACAAATACAACTTAATTATACAACTGTCGTGTAAAGTACGACAAAACATAAGCTGTGAGTTTTAATACAAATATTGTCGTCTAGACAATATACAAACTCAAATTCAATATTATTACATTTATTTTCCACTATTTCACTGAATAGTGAGGACTACTACTGCAAACATCTAGGACCATCACTCTGTTCCCCGACTAGTCCCTGCTACGTTCTCATTTCCTGAAGAGAACAATGAAAGCAAAAGGGTGAGCTCAACTAGCCCAGTAAAAAATATTATGACTAAGATAATGCAGAATAAATTATCGTTAGCCTTCAACAGTGTTAAACTGATACAATATAACAACCATCAAGTTTAATTGCAGCGGCACAAGAAATCCATTAAAAGAGTCAAGTAGAGAATAAAATCTACTATCTTTTATGATTTAAAAGGTTTTTTCATCACTTTAATCGTTGGGACTCAGCTTAATAAATAATCCACATCATTGAATCACCCCTGCACTACGGCCAAGGATATTCTTTAGTATCACGACCACAATTATCCATGCACTACGGGCTAAAGATAATCATGTTTTCATCAACGGTCCTGATCATGCCATAAAATAATTCATCTTTGCACTACGGCCAAAGAGAATCCATAGCCATAATCATACCAAAAACTGTCCATCAATGCACTACGGGCCAATGAGTACTATTTCCACATCATTTGTAACATTACGGTTATGATTATACCGAATAATCCCTAGTCATAATCATACCAAGTCCATCTATGCACTACAGGACACAAATGACTTTCAACATAATATAAACATGAGGATGATGACAATGATATAGGAATTCAATAAAACAAGTTCAAGAATTAATTTATCTTGGAACCAATAACGTCTAAACTGTCAACATGATACTGCTTTGTAGAGTAAAATTCACGAATGCTCAGAAGAATATTTACATGAAAAGATACTGGATGAAGCGCAAATATCAAGGATATTCCACTAATTTCATGGTATATAGAAGTCAAAACTTTAACCAACTGAGTATAATAAAGAATGGAATAACAAAAGAAATCACCAGGCATGCGATAGATCGCACAGGCAGGTTATTCCAATGTAATAATAAATAAAGGAATCGGATCCGTAAAAAGCATAGATGGATATATTCCATCGTAATAATAAAGACAAAATCGAATCCCACCAGAAACGCATGCATGACGATACATTCTAATAGAATAATAAAGATTTTAACCAGTCCCATGAAACGCATGAGACAAGATATTCCAACAAAATAATAAAAAGACGAAACCAGTCCTGCGTAGAAACGCATCTGAGTGATGTTCCAATGTAATGATAAGTAATGGAACCGGTCCCAAAACGCAAAAAACAGATATTCCAAATGAATGATAAAGAATGGAATAATGAAAGAATTTTTCCAAGTATAGGGTAGCTCAGCGTATCTGAGTTATTCCAACAGAATAATAAAGAATGGAATAACAGAAGTTCTCTTCATGGATAAGAAAGAAATAATACTCCCTACGAGTACAACAAATAATATCCCCTACCTTTGAAAGAAACTGGATATAGGAGTAGTGAGGTAGTAGGCTTCTCTTCTTCTATAGATTTTCTCTCTACAATTTCTCTCTATAATAATTGCTCTATAACTTTAGTGAATTGGTGAGAAATGAAGGAAGAATGAGCTTCTATTTATTAAAAAAATATAGTTTCGATAATTGCACGTTTTGGGGCTCGAAAAATTACAGTATAATACCTTCCTCTTTTTCTTCATTTTTAATTTAGTCCTGCAAGTATTATCAAGCTTGCACCACCTCCCCTAATAGTAAATCATGTGAATCAATAGTAAAATCATGTGACTAAATAGTATAATCATGTGAAAAAACTAATTACAGTATAGTACCTCCATCTATACCTCCATTTTTAACTTAGTCATGCAAGAATTATCAATCTTGCACCAACTCCCCTAATAGTAACAAGAATGTGAACAAATAGTTATAATCATGTGAATTAATAGCAATCAATTGCTCATTTATCCGGTTAAATACCCGATTGGTCAATATAACCTCCAGACATCAATTATTATCGAAATAAATGTCGATTTTCACTAACACAAACAATTCCAACATAATGAAACTATTTTTATCAACAATATAAATTTTGAAATTTCGAAGTTTGACTTTTCCCGAAAAAGTCAACTGTTGACTTTTTGACCAAATAGTGAATCCCGGAAAATTTTGTGTTTATAGACTATTTTTACTAATTTCATCGTTCCGGACTCAAATATCACGTCCACGTCTCCAAATTCAACTCCGAACATAACTTCAATTTTAATAACATTCATCATTAATATTATAACTCACAATATTTATCAACTAGGTCATTCCAAGGAAAGAGGGGGTTTCCAATAAGGATTTCTCCCTATTGGCGCGCAATTAGGTGACCAAACATCTCCTTGACAGAATTTTTAGACATTATAAATATTGCAATTTAATAATACGAATAACCTTGTCATCTCAATTATTGATTTAATAAAATAACATATTATGCAGATGATACTGTGACAATAATCGAATCAATAATATGAGAGATATGATGCAACAATTACTGTAGCAATAATTGAGTATAACTGAGTGACTTCTCACGTAAGCATTAATAATCAATACCGTGTGCTACTATGCAACCACATGTATTCATCGTACTTTTTTACTACCGGGTAGTTCAACAAGATAATCTGGAAAACTCCTCCGTTATTTTCATAAAATATTTTTGTCGTTTTCTAACTACGATAGTACTTCCGTTGTGAGGTCCACCAATGATTATGTCATCGTAAGAATACTCCCCGACAAAAAGAATATTATATAACAACTTGCGTACTTTGCAAAATTTATAAATAGTACCCACAACTATAATATTATATCAAATCCACACCATAATATTAAAAAATTATTTCGAGAAAATTAAATATTTATTCATAAAATCTGGGATCTCACAATCTCCCCTCCTTATGGAATTTCGCCCTCGAAATTTACGTACGTGCCTGGTATGCTGAAGAGGTGAGGATACCTCATCAGATTCTAACTTTTGAGGTATAACCTTTGAGTGTTGAATACGATTCTTCTTATCCAAGATTTTAACACGTATCTCTTCATACGTTAAATCTTTTTCTATCTCGTCCGGTTCTAAATCAATAATGTGGTTCAGGTCGTCCACATATTTACGTAATATCGATATGTTAAAAACGTTATGAACACGCGACACACTTGGCGGTAAAACGAGTCTATAGGCCACAGTTCCTACTCGATCGAGGATTTAAAATGGGCAAATTAAATCTTGGTTTGAGATTTCTTCTCTTCGTCGATTCTTTCTTCTAGAATAACACCCTCTTGAACCTTCTTAATTCTTCATAATCATCAGCTCTGAGTGTGTAGTTTGAGCGACTTTAACTTTATCGATTAAAGTCAATGCTAATCGTATATTTGTTATCTTGACATGGGTCCCTAGAGTCTTTAACTCTATCTTCATCATTTGTAAGTTATACGAAATGAGTCTTTGTGTTAACAACGTCGCACTCGTAAACGCATACGATCTTTTACTCAACACGTCAGCTACCACGTTCGCTCTTCCATAATGATATTAAATGGTACGATCGTAATCTTCAACAGCTCGAGCCAACGTCTTTGGCGCATGTTACGTTCATTTTAGTTGAAGAAATATTTGAGGGTTTAAGAAATGGGTTTTGTACTAGGGTCAATACAAAATTCGATTTCACGCTCTAGGGTAGGCTAAGAAGTCTTCAAGAATACGTCAAGAAATCTATTAACAATAGAAATGTCATTCAAAACTGTGACTCTCATCCAAGACTTGGATAACACGTCACATTGATACCTATCAACTTGCCATCGTCATTCACAGCGTCGCCTACAGAAAGTGTGGCTTCGGTGCATTTCACACAAGGAAGTCAACAACGAAATGATCGGGGCTCTTTACTTATGGCTTGATATGACCATGATTGACTTTAGTTGTTTGGTTGCTTGAATTCGCATAACAGGTTGGTTAGGAATATGAAAGCTAACAACCTTACGAAAAGCATGATGAGTAGTTAACCAATTGATTCCTAAAATCACATCAAAGGCAAGTATTTTCAAAGAGATATGATCGACAAGTAACGTGAAAGTGTTGATTTGAACAAGATTTATAAATAGTGGAGGTAACGAAGGTTTCTCCCAACTGAGTTTCAACAGATAAATCAAAATCTAACTTCTCGGAGTTAAATTCAAACATTGAACACAACTAGGTGAAATAAAAGAGTGAGCAGAACCGGTATCTAACACGGTATAGACTTCGCAAGACTTTTTTATGACTAACATACCCGTGATAATTTTATTCGTGTTCCTCGTCAATCACGAAAAAAATGCTCTCTTAAACTACCGGCTTTGTCTTGTCTGGGACATCCTTTGGCATCACTATCCCAGCTGGAATTGACTTCACCATACGACAAAATTGAGCTAGGTGACCTTCTCTTCCATAATTAAAACACGCTTTGGATTGCTGCGTACAGTTTAGATGGATGTGTCCCTCATGTCCGCATTTGAACCATACGACTGGTGGTCGTTCTTCTTCCTTTGAAACGGGTGCTGGTGTTGACATCTTCACGTCATTGTTGAACCTTCTCTTCTTGAAATGTCCATTCTTATTATTTTGACCATGATTACCACCGAAGTGGTTACCATTTCTGGCATGTTGATTCCCTCCATGCTTATTGTCACTGCTTTGATGACTGTTATCACCGATATTATCACTTTTCCGGCTGCTCTCTTTTGGTTGCGTGGACTCGTTATCGCGCTCCACTAACTGTGCCCTATTTACAACATCTGAATACAAACACAGTTTATGAGAGATAAGATATTGACATATCTCAGGTTTCAAACCTCTTAGAAATATTCGCGTCATTCTCTCTTCATTATCAACCAAATGGGACGCAAATTTGGACAACTCAGCAAACTTGGCTTCGTACTGCGACACGGTCATGTTGTTTTGCTCCAACTTAATAAATTTCACCTCCTTCATGTGACGAATGCTTTCGGGAAAGTACTTGTCATTGAACAGCTCTTGGAACTTCTCCCAAGACATCTTGAGTCGTCCAGTCAGTACGCTTTTACATATTCCCACCAGTGATCTGCCTCTTCACGCAACATAAAGGTGGCAAAGGGAACCTTTTGCTCCTTGGAGCATCCCAAGACATCAAATATCTTGGTGATCTTCTTTAACCACGTCTCTGCAGTAAGTGGTTCTGGCATTCCCAAAAACTCTGGTGGTCCCAGCTCTTTGAATTGCTTAGCGGTGACCAACCGTGGGTTGCCATTGTTTCCTCCTACATTATGAACAGGAGTGGCCTTCGCCTGATGTTGCATGAATTCTAAAAAGCTCCTAAACGTACCGTCGTTCATCAATTAATTAGTGTTGGTGTTTATAGGAGGATTATCGCCATCCTGTTGCACATTGTCCTGATTATTGATCTGTGGAGACTCAACGGTCTCTTGTGCTCCATTGCTATTCTCAACATTCTTGGATGTCATTTTCAAATACTGCCACAAAACAAGGGTTAATTGACATCACATATTATCCCTATACTCTGACCGACCAATTAAATACCAAATAAACTTAGGTAGGTCATACTAGCGAAGGAATTCCCCGTCTCTCCCCTCCTAGTTCTAGTCTCACATTTTAGCCAGGGATCATATCCCTAAGCTTTGATACCAACCGTGATGCCCCCAAAATTAGGTATACATAACCCATCTTGGGTCGACAGATACATGGTACTGAATTCAAATATAACTTAATTATACAACTGTCGTGTAAAGTATGACAAAACATAAGCTGTGAGTTTGAATACAAATATTGTCTACTAGAGAGTATACAAACTCAAAAGGAGTCCTCATTACAATTTTTATCACATTATTTCACAGAATAGTGCGGACTACTGATGCAAACATCTAGGACCATCACTCTGTTCAACGACTAGTCCCTGCTACGTTCTCATTTCCTGAAGAGAACAATGAAAGCAAAAGGGTGAGCTCAACTAGCCCAATAAGAAATATTATGACTAAGATAATGCAGAATAAATTATCGTTAGCCTTCAACAGTGTTAAACTGATACAATATAACAACCATCAAGTTTAACTGCAACGGCACCAGAAATCCATTAAAAGAGTCAAGTAGAGAATAAAATCTACTATCTTTTATGATTTAAAAGGTTTTTTCATCACTTTTATCGTTGGGACTCAGCTTAATAAATAATCCACATCATCGAATCACCCCTGCATTACGGCCAAGGATATTCTTTAGTATCACGACCATAATTATCCATGCACTACGGGCCAAAGATAATCATGTTTTCATCAACGGTCCTGATCATGCCATAAAACAATTCATCTTTGCACTATGACCAAAGAGAATCCATAGCCATAATCATACCAAAAACTTTCCATCAATGCACTACGAGCCAATGAGGACTTTTTCCACATCATTTGTAACATTACGGTTATGATTATACTAAATAATCCCTGGTCATAATCATACCAAGTTCATCTATGCACTACAGGCCACAGATGACTTTCAACATAATATAAATATGAGGATGATAACAATGATATAGAATTCAATAAAACAAGTTCAAGAATTAATTTATCCAGGAACCAATAACGTCTAAACTGTCAATATGATACTGCTTTGTAGAGTAAAATTCAAGAATGCTCAGAAGAATATTTACATGAAAAGATACTGGATGAAGCGCAAATATCAAGGATATTCCACTAATTTCATGGATTATAGAAGTCAAAACTTTAACCAACTGAGTATAATAAAGAATGGAATGACAGAAGAAATCACCAGGCATGCGATAGACCATCGCATGTGCAAAAGTTATTTCAACAGATAATAAATAACGTAATCAGTCCCAAGCATAAAACGTCACAGCACGTGATATTCCATCGTAATAATAAAGACGGAATCAATCCCACAGTAAACGCATGATACAAGGACATTCCAATGTAATAATAAAGACGGAACCAGGTCCCAAGGCGTAGAATGCATGTGAGCGTGATATTACAATGTAATAATAAAGATGTAACCAGTGTCCAAGGCGTAACGCGTCAGACGTGATGTTCCAATAGAATGATAAGTAATGGAACCAGGTCCTACAAACGCATAAAAATGGATATTCCAACGAAATGATAAAGAATGGAATAATGTAAGAATTTCACCAAGTATAGGGTAGCTCACATATATCTGAGTTATTCCAACAGAATAATAAAGAATGGAATAACAGAAGTTCTCTTCATGGATAAGAAAGAAATAATACTCCCTACGAGTACAACAAATAATATCCCCTACCTTTGAAAGAAACTGGATATAGGAGTAGTGAGGTAGCAGGCTTCTCTTCTTCTATAGATTTTCTCTCTACAATTTCTCTCTATAATAATTGCTCTATAGCTTTAGTGAATTGGTGAGAAATGAAGGAAGAATGAGCTTCTATTTATAAAAAAATATAGTTTCGATAATTGCACGTTTTGGGGCTCGAAAAATTACAGTATAATACCTTCCTCTTTTTCTTCATTATTAATTTAGTCCTGCAAGTATTATCAAACTTGCACCACCTCCCCTAATAGTAAATCATGTGAATCAATAGTAAAATCATGTGACTCAATAGTATAATCATGTGAAAAAACTAATTACAGTATAGTACCTCCATCTATACCTCCATTTTTAACTTAGTCATGCAAGTATTATCAATCTTGCACCAACTCCCCTAATAGTAACAAGAATGTGAAACAATAGTTTACACATGTGAACAAATAGTTATAATCATGTGAATTAATAGCAATCAATTGCTTATTTATCCGGTTAAATACCCAATTGGTCAATATAACCTCCAGACATCAATTATTATCGAAATAAATGTCGATTTTCACTAACACAAACAATTCCAACATAATGAAACTATTTTTATCAACAATATAAATTTTGAAATTTCGAAGTTTGACTTATCATGAAAAAGTCAACTGTTGACTTTTTGACCAAATAGTGAATCCCGGAAAATTTTGTGTTTATAGACTATTTTTACTAATTTCATCGTTCCGGACTCAAATATCACGTCCGCATCTCCAAATTCAACTCCGAACATAACTTCAATTTTAATAACATTCATCATTAATATTATAACTCACAATATTTATCAACTAGGTCATTCCAAGGAAAGAGGGGGTTTCCAATAAGGATTTCTCCCTATTGGCGCGCAATTAGGTGACCAAACATCTCCTTGACAGAATTTTTAGACATTGTAAATATTGCAATTTAATAATACGAATAACCTTGTCATCTCAATTATTGATTTAATAAAATAACATATTATGCAGATGATACTGTGACAATAATCGAATCAATAATATGAGAGATATGATGCAATAATTCTTCAGAGCAATAATAATTGAGTATAACCGGTGACTTCTCACGTAAGCATTAATAATCAATACCGTGTGCTACTATGCAACCACATGTATTACTGTACTTTTACTACCGGGTAGTTCAACAGTATTAACGGTAAAACCTCCGCCGTTATTTTCATAAAATATTTTTGTCGTTTTCTAACTACGATAGTACTTCCGTTGTGGGGTCCACCAATGATTATGCCATCGCATTTAATATTCTCCCAAAAAAAAGAATTTTATATAACAACTTCATGATTTTGCAAAATTTATAAATACTACCCACAACTATAATATTATATCAAATCCACACCATAATATTAAAAAATTATTTCGAGAAAATTAAATATTTATTCATAAAATCTGAGGTCTCACAAGTAAGTTGTAGTTGGTAAGCAACGAATCAGGCAAGTCTTTCAGTTTCTATTGGCTATGTGAACTTGGTGATTAACTATTTTAAATCTTTATTGCAAATAACATTATGTGTTATATATATGTTGAAAGTATGAAACATTAAAGTCAATCTATGACTACGTTGATTGAATAAAGCATGTTGATTGAGTAAGGAACTCAATCTTTATATTTTTTGTATGAACTGTAAGATGTATGTTATGTTAGTACAATGTTTATGAGATATATGTTGATGCATGTTATTATATGCTATGTGATGCATGAAAACTGTTAGATTTTGTTGGGCTGTCGAGCTCAACCTTGCAAATAACCATTTTTGCAGGTTAAAGATTGAAGATAACACTATGTGCTACTTGAATGAAGTGGATCGGAAATAATATAAGAAGGTGTATATTTTAGCTAAAGTTGTTATTTCCTTAAACCATTATTAAGACTCATGAGATGTATTAAATGGTTTATGATGTATAATTTTATATTGAGTTGTAAAGCTAGAGTTAGAATTATCTGATGTGTAAGGGTTATCAGATTAAATTGTAAAATTTGATATGATAACAGTGATAAAGCGACTCATAAAATAAGATTGATTCAAAGACATGTAGATGATAAAGGTTTTGATTAAGGAAATTAAAGTAAAAAGACATAAAAGTTTAAATTATTCCGCATTTTATGAAGTTTAACATCGAATAAGGATGTAAAATTAAAAGGTAGATATGTTATTAACGACCGAAGTTGAGAATTATATTGTATGAATTTTGGGATCGTTACAGTTGGTATCAAAGCTGTAGGTTATAAACCTTAGGTAGGAGTACCGTAGGCTATAACCTTAGAGAAGAAATGTGAAGATAATGAAAGAATAAGCTCAAATAGAGTTTAAACCATAAGAAGTAATTTAAGCAACGTATAAAGAAGGGATTAAAACATGCGTAAGAGGATTCAAAGAAGAATCTCGCAGAGTTATAAAGAATATGAATGTGGGGTTACCCAACTCCAATAATAAGGATGTAAGGTGATAACAAATAGACAATGTCTATAACAAGAGAATGGTAAAGAAGTTAAGAATAAAAGTTATATTTAAGTATGGTACAGTTGTACTCTTTAGTAGTTGATGTATGGTATCTGGGCTAAACGATTCCTTCATAGAGCGGAGGTATATACGAACTAGCAACTCAGAACCTAGTTTGTTGGTTATTTGTGGGAAACCACTCAGCGTACCATATTAAAACTATTAGACTCGATGAGTACCAAGTATAGAAAGTGGATACGTAAGATGAAAATGTAGAACTTGAATGAAATGTTGAATGATATAAATGAAGTTGAGAATTCTTAAAGCAGGAATTGTTATATAAACAAGAAGATTCAAAGAAGAATCTTGAAGAGATATAAAGATAAGAAATGGGAGTTACCTAACTTCAATAGCCAAGATAACGAATAATGTCGTAAATGAAAGAAAAGAAAGGGGATCGTAAAACAAAATGATCACGAGTTAAGAAAAGAATTTTAAGGGAGATGATTATAGAATAAGATCACGACGTGATCTGTTTAAGTTATAAAAGGAAGATGGTTTGTAATGTTTGAATAATTATAGCTTCATGCTATGAAGGTAATGTACTATGAAATAGTACAAGATAAACTCATGAGGAGTTATAGATAATGTGATACGAGGAATTCGTATAGAGCAAAGAGCAAGTTAAGAGTAAGATAGAGTTAGGTGGGATTTCAATTGAGGACTCATGTGATGGCTGAGTTGTACAAACCTTTGTATGGGTGAGGGTTTTGTGCTTGCACTCAGTTTATTACATTAATAATCATTGGAATGTCGGTGTCACGCTATCTATGTATATGTGGTGAAAAGGTGATTCTTTTCTCATGTGTATATTTGATAGTTAGAAACTATTAAGATTAGTCAGATATTATTTGGATTAGGTGCGGTTCTTAAAACTAATGCATATGGTAAGTTTATGACTCACAATAATATGGTATGTTTTGAACCCCTCAGCGAATGGACGCTTATGATCTGACTAGGATAAGTTCTTAAACTCATATTATTGTGGCAAGTCCTAAACTTCTAATGTGCGGTAAGTTTGATGAACTGGGGTATAATTAAGTGTGAATGGAGTATTGAGGATGATAGTAATCTATTAAGCAATGAATCAATATAGAAAGTGGAGACATAGGTATTTCCAAATCTTCTAGCTGTGCTAGACTTCAAAATTTTTTTGACATCAAGCTAAATTCACACTATGTGCCTTTTTAAAAAGAATTTTTACTCTTAACGCATGGTGACAAATGTGTATGTGTGGACTTCGGGACACTGACACATCGTTACCTGTTGAGATATGATATCACTAAAACTGATTTTCAAAGAAATTTGAATTGTTTAAAGAATAGTCTATGCTAATTGTTTCGGCTATAAGAAAATGATTTGAAAATATCAAAATGTATTTTATATCATTAATGAATCATGGAACCTAGTGCAAAGATGATAAAAATGATGGAGTTATCAATGCAAAATTTCTTAGTGTTGGATGTGATCTAAGGATCGTCAGCCCACTATGGTATGATGTAGTATGACAAAGTCACAAAATGACAGAATCCTCAAACGGACTGTAAATACAGTGTGGTATCATGACGTCATAAAATGATGTTTGAGATTTCTTTAAGATACGAGAATATATATATATATATGTGTGTGTGTATATGTATATTTCGATTGATGTTCGAATTGTTCACTACAACAAAAAGGCTTATCGTGATCGATTATCGGCTGATCAGTACTCGGTCAGCAGATAGCTATCTGCGACGCATGCGGTCGGCCGATAATCGTCGCGTAAAAAAATGGTCATTGGGATGCACATCAACACCACTATTAGCGACCAAGATATCTGCGATCGCTATGAAATAAATCAAATGACAAATACGATTATGAAATGAAATCGAGATGGTCCAGTAATAAAAGCCGACGTGGTCCACGTGTCAGCGACCATTATCAGCGACCGCGTCGCGGTCAAATCGACATCGTCGTCATTCACTAACTTCAAATGACCGCATCGGTCACGATATGAAAAAAATTACGCCCAGATTTTTTTTGTTTTGCGGAATTCCCAAAACTCCTGCACTGCTTTCTACCGCTTATCCCAACACACATACACACCAAGATAAACAACATACAAAACAATATAAACATCCATCGTCCACCAACACATACACCAAACTAGTATATAAACCTTTAAAAACCAATATGATTTGAATAAATATAATAACATTTCAAAACTTGTTTAAGTAACATATATACAAACATCCAAATAATGAATATACAAGTACAAGGTTATGTCAAGCGTCATCCCTCCTTGATCACCCCTGTAATTAACAAAATAATAAAATAAGTTACAAATATAATAAATATGTTGATCTTCGGTATATATTACGACAATACATACAACAAATTGATTTTATACCTCGTCGCCATCCCCATGTCGTCTCTGCTTCTCCGCCTGCCATCGCTTGCTTATTTGACTAACTCCTCGGATCAAGAGCCCCAGTGTGCCTTGATATCTTCGTAAGATTTCGATCTTGACATATAGCTCTCACACGGTCGTAGGAGTATGAACAATTAGCTGGATGACTCGATGGCTATGAAGACTAGGTAGCAGAGTCACTGAGCCATCGAAGGATGGGCGCGTCGTTGTCCTTGACCTTTAATGTAGTTCTTATTCACAACAGCGCCCTCTCCCACAACTCTTGATCAATAGGCGGACGTGGAGTGCCTTCGAGGATAAGCGCCATTCAATAAACGTTTATAAGTATCCTGTCATCATGTTAACACTTAAATAGTTAAAAATAATATTTTGTAAGTATTAATAAACAAGATCGGGGTTATTAAAACTTATTACCGCTTATCTGGATAGCCTCAGTGTACCATCACGGGTGGCACGTACACATCCAAATGATGGATAGGGTGACCTTGAGATCGAGACTCTATACAAAAAACAAAGACAATATTACTAAGTAAAAATGGGATATTTTCTACAATTCATGATTGTAAACATATTAAAACTTGTAAATCGTGCATCTCGGCAATATCTTTATGTCCGAATCGAAATACCGCCGCCTTGTGTTCCTTTAGCCTTTTCGCCATCGGATACACCCGAGGCTCTGTTGGTGGCGGCGCGGTCTTCGTCTTTTCACCCAACTCTCGACTCTCCATTGGGCACACATCTCAAATTTATGGATCGGGTGCACCACCAGGGGCTATGCTCGTGCATATAATCCTCTCCCTGGCCTGGATGGTCGATCTCGGCATTGTGAATGGCTTTTTGTCGTTCTTTATTCAAGTTATCCTTGGTGCGGACCGCGCACTTTTGCCAGAATAATGTCTGAATCACTGAAGCCTGCGCGTCCTCCCATCTATACCGTTTCTGCAAATAAAAAAACAATAATAACATTACTAAATAATTATCCTTTGAATATTATATTAATATTATTTGTAATAATTAAAAAAACATACCCGAAATTCGCGCTTTAAACAAAGATCCTTGTGGGCGATAGGTGTGCTCTCCCGCGTAATCACGGTGTAGGCCATTACAGTAACATACGGTGTGATATGCACTGACGATCTTATTATCTCAAAAATCACTATAAGATACAACATCAATTAGCATATATTAAAGCAATTTATATCTAAGTTATAATATTTGTGAACAATTTTCAAACTTATACTTATAATACTTAAAAAAAATTTGTCATAGTCTCCCCTATAATATAGACTAGCCACATGCACGACGGCATGCATATATGGACATTTCTAGGCACCCAAGACACAAAAACCAAAAATTGACATATGAAACCAAGAGAAATATACAAATTTTCAATACAATAAGACCAAAACAAAACATTACCAATATAATATCAATCAAAACATTACCAATATACAATAAATGGAATCTTAAATGCTTTTATATAAATGATATACGGGACGACGTCGTCTTTATTCGGAGGAGGGCTTAATCTGAATAAGAATCCGATCATCGAGATTAGTAGGGCCTTGGGCACATTATTAGGCCCCCTACCCAAGCCGCTTTTTCTCTGCTACCGCCGTGAAGCCATCTCAGATATTACAAATTTCAAGATGTTATTAGAGTCATATTTGATTACATGTATATATGACAATAAACATGACAAATTGATATAAACATGTATATATATGAATATAAAATGACAATAAACAAAAGTTGCATTTAAATAGTTTAGTACATAAACATGACAATGATATAAAAACATGTATTGCTAAACATACATTTCATGAGTTCAAGTGTCAATGTCTCGATTCGTAATCATCTTGTATACGTGTTGCGGATTCATAACCATCATCTCGCTTGATTCTCAGTCGATTCGGTCCAATAACTCTTCCTCCTCGATATTAATGTCATCCGACACAAGTATTGACTCAGGGATCTAATTCATGTGGTTCATCTCCACCATCTAATCGGATTACTTCATTGTCGTCCCTCCACATTTATTATAGTCCCGACTATGAAGCATCTCGCTCTTGGTAAATCTCCCCATCAACTAATTCTACACGACTACGCTACGGAGTATAAATTACAACTTGCCAATCAGAGGCGGTCTATCCCTTTTCCTAACGGGACTAGGAGTGTAGTATACTTGTCTTGTTTGAGTTGGTAAAACAAACGGTTCGTTGGAGTACGCAGACTATGGAGGTCAATATCGATTTATTCCATGTCTGCCAACACGTATCCTTTTTTCCGAATCAAACCAACGGCACTTGAACAAGTGAATATGACCCCGTCACGTGCCTTGTCACGACAACTCTACGATTTCCTCCAACTCCCCATAAAAGGCACGACCAAGCTCATTGTAACAATCTCCTTGGACACACACTCCAGAGTTCGTTGTTCTTTTACCGCGCCCATATGCCTTTGTGTGAAATTCACAACCATTTATTTTGTAACCATTATACCGACTTGATCCTTGTCTGGTCCCATAGCTAGGACTTGTACATTAGCCGGAATAGTTGATCCCTCAGTCAAAGCCTACAAAAACTCCATCTTATTAAATGAAGTCATAGTTAACATATGGAGTATATATATATTATGTATATATACACTACATGCTTAAAAATTGAACTTACTTTGTCCTTTAGCCAAAGTGCAAAGTTTTTATCCCGATTGATTTGAATATCTTTATCGCTTATGCTTATGTCAAGCATGCTTCACTTTTAACTCGTCATCGTACAATCTATACCATGTTATAAACATTAACATATTAGAATAAATTTTTAACTTAAAAGATAAAATATCAAGTTTACATGTGTACCTCACAAATTCGTCAATCTCCTCACAATTGAGAAGAATGTAAGTATGTGCGGCATGTAATTCTTGCTCGAGAGAGAATATCGCTTCCCTTTTCCATAAGCGCTACCGATAGACCAAATACGAGAGCCGACCATTTAGTTCAACATTTCCCCCATCATCATGTCTCGATACTCGATTGGCCTTTGTCAAGACTTCATCCAAAAATAGTCCGAGACAAACGTAGATATCTCATCAAAAGCAGTATGCCTCGCATATATCGACCCCTCGACATAAGCTCTATTCTTCACCTTCCTCTTAAGGTTTCCCATCACCCTCTCGAAAGGGTACATCCATCTATATTGAACTGGACCCCCAACACGAGCTTCATAGGGAAGATGGATTTACAAATGCTCCATGGAGTCAAAAAAACCAGGTGGGAATATTTTTTCCAGTTTACACGTGATCTCTATGATGTTCTTCTCAAGTACAAACATGTCCTTCTCATTCAATGATTTTGAACACAAGTCTTTGAAGAAACAACTAAGATCCGTCAAAGCATCCCATATTGGTTTATCAAGCGAGATCCCGAAATGCTATAGGCATACGAGTGTCTCCATGAAACACACATGCCTACCATGACTCTTCATCCCTTGCAATTTCCCACCCGTAACACACCTTGCAATGTTTGACGCATATCCATCTGGTAGTTTCAGAGACTTAACCCATGTGCACACATCTTCAACTTGCTTTTTGGACAATGTGTACCTTGCATGCGGTTTGACAATCTTACCATTAGGAGATTCATAAAGTTCTAATCCAGGACGCTTACAAATATCTTTCATGTCCAAACGTGCCTTATCGTTATCTTTTGTCTTCCCCGTAACATTCATCACAGTGTTAAACACATTGTCAAACACATTCTTCTCAATATGCATCACATCTAGATTATGATTTAATCAAATTTGTAGACCAATAAGGCAATTCCCAAAAGTCGCTTCTCCGAACCCGATTATGAGATTCACCAAACCCATTGATTATGTTTGTCGCATCAACCTTACCAAATGGGATAACCGCAATCTCATCACACGATCTCGCATCTCCGTTCCGACAATCGCGGTGCGGGCATATCATTATCTACTTTCCTTTCCTCAAGTGTTCTCTATTTCTTGAAACGGGTGATCTACCCAAAGTAAGCAAGCGATGACAGTCAAACCAACAAGGCTTTCGACCTTTTGATAGATTAAACGACTTTGTATGCTCCATACAATACGGACAAACCAACTTCCCGTGTGTACTCCATCCGGCTAACATACCATAAGCTGGGAAGTCACTTATAGTCCACATAACCACGGCCCTAAGGTTGAAATTTGTTTTCGTTGCAACATCCCAAGTCTCATACTCCATCCTCCCACAATACCTTTAACTTCGCCTATATGAGGTCTCAAGTAAACATCTAAGTTCTTTCCGGGACTCTTAGGACCGGGGAATCACGAGTGAAAAAAGAAATAAGTATGGGCATTTCATACACATCCAAGGAGGCAAGTTATGCGGAGTAACAATCACAAAGCCAACATGAGTGTACGGAGCAATTTGAGTGGCCAAACGGATTGAAACCATCGGTGGACAATCCAAGCCTCACATTTCTAGGTTCCAATGCAAATTCGGGATGTGCTAAGTTGAAATCTTTCCAAGCCCCGCCCATCTGCATGGATGATTTAGTTCTCCATCTTTAGTGGAGATTTCGCATGCCAACTCATATGTTCAAATTGATCTTGAAGACATGTACAATCTTTTTTAGTCGATGTGTTATTGGAAAATACCTTAGAATCTTAAACGCGGTATACTTGATTTTTTTTGTAGTCACACCTCTTTATTAGGCCTAAACCGATCATGACTGCAAAACATGCACCTTGTCATCTTGTCATTTTCCTTATAAAACAACATGCAGTCGTTGGGACATGCATCGATCTTTTGGTATCCAAGACCCAACTTCTTCACCATTTTCTTACAAAAGTAATAGTTACCAGGTAATTTCTCACCGTCAGGAACAACATACTCTTAATTGCCTTCAAGAGCGACTCAAAACACTCATGGCTCATGTTGTGATCAGCTTGATGTTAAGTAATGTCGCCACTGCCAGACAATGTAGTGTGTTTGGAGCAACCATGCCACAATGGCTTGCTACCCTCGTCTAACAACTTAAAGAAGTCTTTGGCATCAGAATTCATAGGTTGCTCTCTGCCTTGCTCCCAATCAAAATCGGCCTGCAATATCATGGACCATTTCATTCATACGATGAGTACTAATTGCCCCGAATTGTGTACTTGTGTGATGCCACCATCTCTTCTTCTCGCCTATGTGCCCACCAAAGATTCTTCGTAATTTTTCATGAACCCGAAACAAAGTAATGATAGTTTACCATGTCTCTGTCCATATAATTTACATTCTTACACTTTAAACATGGACATCGTATCTGCGACTTACCATTCATACATTCTGGGTGACTATACGCATACTCCAAAAACACTTGGCAACCAGCTCTAAATTCAACTGTAGCACCTATCTGGGTACTTGACTTTCGTCGTGCCATCCAACTACGGTCTGAATAGAGGTCCATGATTCCACCGTACCTATACTACAGACAACATTATAAATGTTAACATATGACTTGAGCATACTTATAACCATATGACTTGAGCATACTTGTAAGCATGCATATGATTAACATTTAAGCATACTTCTAAGCATATGACTTAAGCATACTTGTAACCATATGACTTGAGCATACTTGTAAGCATATGATTAACATGTTTGAGTATCTTGGAGATTCATTCATATCAACTAGTGTGCTAAGGCGCCTAACATGTTTTAAGATTATACCCCTCACGGTCCCTTTCTATAATCTTTTATGTTTTGGGATAGTCACAACATGATTGAGCAATTTATAGCTTTTATAACATTTTATAGCTTTATTCTTGTATACATAAGTGTTAAATACCCTTGTTTTTCTCATTATAGCCAAAAGCATGTCTCTTTATTGACCAAGTGTGTCTAGTTACCTTCTCTGTTGCACTAACGGTTCCTTAGCACTATCTATTTTGGCTTAATGACCCTCTAATAGCTTAAGCATGCTAACAACCAAGCTTGGCTTGTCAGCCTGAGAGAGGCTTAGCTAAGCTTGGCGTAGCCTCTTTATACCGCAAATTATATCACATAAATCAGATTGACGTTATAATGCAAATGACTCAACTAAATCGCATAATGAACACATAATGATAATATCGAAATGATAACAATTGAAAAGTTTCATTGAACAATACCCTAAGATTCCTAATCGCTAAAATATTCCCAATGCTTCCTTCCAATATCTATTTGAACAATAACCTGAAATCAAACTATTCCAATCTAGCATACATATCAATCAAAACATTACCAATAAGCTAATTTCTATATATAGGAACAAATAACACAATCAATGAAACCAATTCCATAACAACCAAGCTTGGCTTGTACTCGTGAGCTTGGCTAAGCTTGGCGTAGCCTCGTGTGGCCTCGCGCCCCAAGCCCAGCCCATCCGCTCTAACATCCCCTTAATAGGCTCTAGTGGATCACCAATAGGCTCATTAATAGTATAAATGTTCGCAAATAACCCGACCAATAAAAAAATTTCGCCAGAGTCTCCCCGTAATATGGATTAACCACACGCATCGACGGCATGTATATAAGGTCATTTCTAGGAACACAAGACATAAACCAACAGTCCATATGAGATACCATAGGAATTGGATGGAAATTATGAATTTATCGAATCCCTATGCTTATAAAAAGAATTACTATCCGCAAACAGTTTTAATCTAGAGATTTACTACAAAAGAGTTTTGCAGGTATCCACAGCATGTGAGGATCAAACTTATAAACTTTGAAACCCAATCATTTTTCGTGGGAGCAATTATTCACGTTTTGATTCACATTATGATGTCAATGTCAAGTTCTCAGTCTACAAATGATTTTTTCACAATGACCAATATAATTGGTTAAACTACAAACATAAACATGGGATTCATGAGTCTATATCATGTGCATGACTTCCTATAATAACCAAACTCATTACTACCTCTATTGCACAAAAAGAATCCCAAAATATAAATTTTATACTAACTACAATCTAATACATTCATCCTATTACCCAAATCAAGTTACCCAAAATATAAATTTTATACTAACTCCATCCTATCACTAATCAAGTTACCCAAACTGACATAAATTAACAAAATCAAATTACCCAAAGTACTGCGTATTACCCAAATAAATTTTACTCTAATCAAAACTTATAAACCAATCATAATCATATTACCCAAAATATAATTTAAGCATGATAGCCATATTCATTCATTCAACTCTTTGCAATAAATTAACTCTTAAAACACAAATTCGTAGCAAACATACTGATTTGGAGAAGAACGAACAAAAATAACAAACAACAAAAAAAATTAAAGAAGAAGAACTTAAAAAGTAGCTCTTACCTCTACAATTAGTCTCTAATTTGAAGAAGAATGAACAGCCTTCTCCTTCTTCTTCTTCTCCTCCCCTTTCTCCCTCTTCTCTCTATTTCTATGACCTCCTTCTTTTTTTTTTTCTCTTCCGTGTTACGTAATAAAGTCGAGGCCGTTCTTGAATTCATTTAGTTTGATCAGCGACCGCTATCTGCGACCGCATGCGGTCGCTGACTTTTAATGACATGGACTTATCAACGACCGCATGCGGTCGCTGATTTCAAGTGGTCGCACAAAATATTGGCGCCAACATTTCCAGCCAAAATTTTGGTGGCAAATTTATACTAGCGATTGATCAAATGATCGTGACGCGTCATTGTTAAAGCATTAGCGACTAGATTACGTTTCGGTCGCTGTGACTAATATCAGCGACCGATGGTGCGGTCGCTGATACTGTTGGTCGCTGATAGACCTTTTTCTTGTAGTGGTTGTAGAAGTCTATGCTATTTGATTCAGCTAGACGATTATTGAAAGATGTTCATGAAATTTAAGCGTTTATTGAAAAGTTATGCCAAACCAAATTATTTTGGTGCGGATTCAGATGTTGAAAAGCTGAGGTGAACAACCCTATAAAAGGGGACATGTTATCGGAGACAATGGTTCTAAAAGTAATGCATATAGTCGTTACGAAGTTAAGATGTAATACGTTGTGCATGACGTAGGGGTACGATAGGCTGATCACCTAGAGTACTTACAGAGAGTGTTTTCTGTCTGTGTGATTGCTAAACATTCTGTTAATAACGGTTTACAGTGGTGATGCACTGTTAAACCTAGGGAAGAGTTTAAGGTCCGTATAGTCTTATGACTGTTAAAGGTTCAAGTCGAGATACTTGATAACCTAGGGACGTACTTCAAGGTCATATGACCCCTCAGCATGATTTGGAATCTTTTGAATTCCTGTTATTCATATCGTTTCCCAATTATTGAGCAATTGTGGAAGATTCTTATTATTATGAAAGGTGAAAGTGGAAAGGATGAGAAAAATTAATCAAAACATAATAATTTCAAGAAAGAAATGAAATTACAGAAGAAGAGAAAATGTGAAACTCTTAGAAGATGAAGAGGTGGTGAATATGATGATCTTAGAAAGATCCTTAGAGAAAGAATTTGGTTGTAGAACCTAATGAATGAATAAAGTATTAACATAAAATCTATTTTGATAGATTGACTAAATGTAGATTAATAAATAGAAATTTCGAGGACAAAATTCTTAGAAGAATGGGTAAATGTAATATCCTGAGTGTTTATGATAACGATCCTTAGAAAAGGAAATGAAAGGGTTAATGAATATATAATAATCAAAAGATAATTGAGTTCAAGTGAAAGCTTATGAAATAAAAGTTATAAGAATTTATTATGAAGAATGGTGGTAGTGGTAATAAATAAAACCTATATTAAGATAACGTGTTGAAGTTATTCAACGATAAATTTTGAAAAGAGATTCGGTAAAAAAACTGTGTAAGGGAGGTTTCGTTGATTCCGAGGACGGAATCCTTATAAGGGGGGAAAGATGTGACAACCCGAATTTTTATAAATTATTAAAATAAGAATCTAATAATTAAAATTCTTATTATGAAATCTTTTGAGTTTGAGTACGTATATATATGTGCTATATATATTGAAATATATGATCTAGTGTGAAGAGAAATATATATTCATATATTGGGAAAGTGAGGTTTAATAATTAAGTTAACTATTAAAGAAATTAAATGAATTTTGTAATTAATTTAAATATTTATTGAATTAAATAAATATTTTAATTAATTTATTTATTGAGATAAATATATGGTTGATAAAGTTATGGTGAATTAAGTTAGTAACTAAATTGATTAATATAAATTAAATTGAATAATGTTAATTTTATTTGAAAGATTTAATTTAAGGAAAAAATTAAATTAAATCAATTGCATAATATTTAAGAAAATAATTAAATTAAATAAAATTTTGTTTTGATCTAATTTATTAATTAAATTAGATATGTAAAGATTTATTAAGTATATTACAATGAGAATTATAATTATTATAATTATAAGTTTGAATCAATTAAATTAATTTAATGGTGTGACATGAAACTATATAATATAAAGATTAATAAAATAATCTAGTTTGGATGATAGGTGGTAGCCAAACAAGGCCTTGTGGCCTTTGGCTTATTGTAACTTACGCCTATTGATTTTGCTAACTGATATTCACGATTATCAGTTGGCTTATTTTTATTTCACGTATTCTTCTATAGCCTTAGAGTAGAGTTTAGAAAAATAGCTTGGAAGCAAGAGAGAGTTCTCTGTGATTTTCAAGAGGAAGGAGGGAAGTTGTTAAACCTAATCATCATCATCTTGTTGCTAACAAGTAATCAAAGGAACAAGGTATAATTATTCTAGTGTAAACCCTTGTTTTTAAAATTTTATTGCTAAATCATGTTGGATTGATATATATATATATATATATATATATATATATGGTGTTATAATCTGTTAATCGTCGTCTGTGAGGGCTATTTGATGATCAAATTCGTAAGAGTTGGGTTGTAGTAAAAGATTTCAAATAAAAGTGTTTATGTTATAGAATATGGCTTAGAAAGTACAAAATTTCATGGTTAATACTTGTTGTAATCTGCGAATTTGTGATGGATTATGTTAGTATATAAAGAAACGAAAATAATGTAGTTTAAATCGTGTCAATTGGTTAAGAAACGAAGTCGTGGCGATCGAATTCGCTAAAAGTATAAAAAATGAAGAAATTAGGAAAATTGAGGTTTTGATTCTTCAAATATATGTATATGTAATGTTTATGTATTTGGAATGGTGTATAGCATGTTTATTGATGTTATTACATAAGTTTAGATGTTAAGTTTCATGAATTTCTGTAGGAATTGGGTTGGTTTTGGAAGTCAGGCCTGAAGTAGAAGTCGTTGCGGTTTACATGCGTAATAAAGTAGCAATTGCTTGCATTATTACCCTGACAGAACGAAGCATCTTGCACCATTGGTTTCTGTAGGTAGTAATTGCAATAAGCAATGCTATGCAGGTGCTAAGGCTTAGGCGGTAGCAATTTGCTGCGTGCTCCTGAGCCTAAAGCGTAGAAGTCTGTTTATTTGAGGATTGTCAAGTAAGGGTCTAATCTAGTTTAGCATGCAAGATAATGATGTAGAGACATAAGTGAAGAACTTATCCACGTGTTAAGTATCAATTAAAAGAAATAACTTGAAAGTATAAAATAAAAATTAAATAATGATAGGAAGGTTAAGTTAATTAATTTAACCAACCTAATATACATCTAAAAGGATGTAGATGCAAGATTGTAAGAACTTGACTAAATGTTATGTAACCATTTGAATGAAGTAATTTAAAAGCATGAGATGTAAGTTGATTTAATTAACTTTAATATAGATAATACATTAATATAATGTAATATCAAGCTATGACGACTTAACCAAATGCTAAGTGTCGACTAAAAGAGAAGTATAAAGAAAATACGAGACGAAGGTTATCTAAAATAATTTAAACAACCATTATATGTCTAAGGTGATATAAAGGCAAGGTTAAAGACTTAACTGAATGTCAAGTGTCAATTAAAGTAGAATGTAATGAGAAAGAAAAGGAATTTTAATGTAATTAAACTAATTGAACAAAGAGATGTCGTAACAAGACTTAAACACTAGATTGAACATCGAGTGACGATTAGAAGGAAATGTTTTGAAATAAAAGGATAAGATGAAGAGTCAATGCAATCTAATTGATTTCATTGTGTATATGTAACTGATGCTTGTATAAATGAACTTCTTAACTATTGTAGGATAAACGCAAAGCAGTAAGCTGTAGTTGGTAAGCAACGAATCAGGCAAGTCTTTTAGTTCCTATTTGCTATGTGAACTTGGTGATTAACTATTTTAAATCTTTATTGCAAATAACATGATGTATTATATATATGTTGAAAGTATGAAACATTAAAGTCAATCTATGACTACGTTGATTGAATAAAGCATGTTGATTGAGTAAGGAACTCAATCTTTATATTTGTTGTATGAACTGTAAGATGTATATTATATTAGTACACTGTTTATGAGATATATGTTGATGCGTGTTATTATATGCTACGTGATGCATGAAAACTGTTAGATTTTACAGGGTTGTCGAGCTCAACCTTGCAAATAACCATTTTTGCAGGTTAAGGATTGAAGATAACACTATGTGCTACTTGAATGAAGTGGATCAGAAATAATATACGAAGATGTATATTTTAGCTAAAGTTGCTATTTCCTTAAACCATGATTAAGACTTATGAGATGTATTAAATGGTTTATGATGTATAATTTTATATTGAGTTGTAAAGCTAGAGTTATAATTATCTGATGTGTAAGGGTTATCGGATTAAATTGTAAAATTTGATATGATAACAGTGATAAAGCGAATCATAAAATAAGATTGATTTAAAGACATGTAGATGATAAAGGTTTTGATTCAGGGAATTAAATTAAAAAGACATAAAAGTTTAAATTATTCCGCATTTTATGAAGTTTAACATCGAATAAGGATATAAAATTAAAAGGTAGATGTGATATTAACGACCAAAGTTGAGAATTATATTGTATGAATTTTGAGATCGTTACAATTATGCCAAAAACCTATCCATCAATGCACTACGGGCTAATGATGACTTTTTACCACAATATAAACATGAGGATGATGACAATGATATATATAATGAATGGATCAGAATAATAAGGTAAAATAAATCTTAGTAATTTTCAACTTAATTATCTAGAGTCCAAATTGCCAACATGATATCCAAAAAATCGATTAGAATTTCTAATAAAATATAAAGTACAAGTAATATAAAGTTCCCGACTCAAAAATAATAACTTAAGACTGAATAGAAAGATCCACTTCAAGATATTAGATGAAGCACAAACTATTAAGGATATTCTAATCCTTTCAGGACTTTTCACCATTTAATGATAAGCTGAAGAAACGAATAATAATATCTTACCATAATATGGAGTATGAAAGAAAATGACATTCCTTTACCATAAAAGTGATACCCCCTTACCTTAGCATGTGACTTGATTCTGCTTCTTGTGAAATTAATCAACTAAAACAATGCTTGCATTCCTTATCTACACTTGGAGTAACATTACACTCAATGGAAATACTCACAATATTATACTCACAATATCGTAGTAAAAGAATTTTATATTTTTAGTGTAGTGATGATGTGTGTTTAGTTGCTCTACCGGACAACCTATTTATACTGAAAATTTAGTAAACAACTAACACACCTGCCTTGACAAAATAACTAAATGAGGTATATAATAATGGTAGTGAAATTTATGGTCCCACAGAGAAAAACTAACTTGTACACGTTTTAACAAAATTTATTCAATAATATAGTTGTGGTTTATATTACTTTAAAAAAAAGTAGAGTGTCGGCAAGTCATGTCAGACTTACTTTTGTAAAAAGAAAATAATTGAATAAACATGTGTTTATCTTTAATCAACACCTTTATTCATCAATTATTTACACATTTTCAATCTTTCAATAATTATTCATAATTACTAATATAGACTCACAATACTTCCAACTGGTATAATTATATCATATCAAATAATATGAGCTACTGTGCAATAACTACTGTGACAATTATTGAATGAAAGACTGAGTAAGAATCAATAATATGAATCACTGTACAATACCGTGTGCTACTGAGAAATACCGTGTACTACTGTGGAATCACGCGCATTACTGTATTTTTGTCACCGGGTATTTCAACAGTTTAACGGTAAAAGTTTTGTTGTTATTTTTTTTATAAAAAGGTTATTTCTGTCGCTTTCTATATCTGACAGTTATTCCGTTATGGGGCCCACCAATGATTGGTTAATTCGGTACCATCATACGAATATTCCCTGACAAAAAGATATTCCCCGACTAAACAAATATTTTATGACAAATTGCTTACTTCATATATTTTACATATTCTTCGGATTATCCAACCATTTTCTATAATTATTTCTATTTATAAAAACTATCATTTAATAGATTCAAAATAGAAATACTAACCCCACATACTTTTATATCTTAAAAATAGGGATAAATCAACTTTTGGTACATGTACTATGACACGACTTACAATTTGGTACCCGAAGTGAAAAAAGTTACAAACTAGTGATTGTACTCAAAAAATGTTACACTCCATTAAACATTAAGGACACGACTTACAATTTGGTACCCGAAGTAAAAAAAGTTATAAATTGGTGATTGTACTCAAAAAATTTTGTAATCTGGTGCTTGTACTTTCCAATTTTTAAATAATCGTTAAAATTGATCCAACGGGAGAGACAAACATACAGAGAGAGAAGCGAAGTTGACGCGAAGAAGATCCTCGATGTTTTGTTCCATCTTTTCTTGCCTCCCACATTCGTACCATTGCTCCACAATGGCACCAACTTGGTAACTCTGGTGTAATTCATTCATTTTTGTTGCATGAACTACAATCTTCTTCCCCGATTTCATTTACGATTCCACTCCAAGAGGAGCTCATCCTTTCAATTAAACACTGAAAACCCTGTAATAAATATATGGGAACCAGTAATCAATGGAGAATCGAGACAAGAAGAATGAGAAAAGAAGAAGGACAAAAAAAGAGAACCCTAATTTTCAAACAGAATAAAGATTATGTGTTCCTAACAACCCTGATTTAAAGTATAAAATCATGATGGAGGTGCACAACACACCATTTGCAATCCATCCTGGGAGTACCAAAATGTATCGTGATCTTCGACATACATTTTGGTGGAGCAATGTGAAGAGAGAGATAGCAGAGTTTATCTCAAGGTGTTTAACTTGTCAACGAATCAAGGCGGAGCATCAAGTACCAAAAGGTCCATTGCAACCACTTGAAATTCCAGAATGGAAGTGGAAACACATTACTATGGATTTTGTTACTGGTTTTCCCAAGGTTTCTCAAGGCATAGATGCAATTTGGGTCATTGTTGATAGATTGACCAAGTCTGCTCATTTCCTACCTATACGAGAAACTTATACACTTGAAAGTCTTGCTCGTATGTACATAAAGGAGATTGTAAGACTTCATGGTATGCCAGTATCCATAGTTTTTGATCGAGACCCAAGATTCACTTCAAGATTTTGGGTTAGTTTGCAAAAAGCTATGGGCACGGATTTACGATTTAGCTCGGCATATCATCCTCGGAGCCAGACGGGCGATCGGAGAGGACCATTCAAACTCTTGAAGATCTATTAAGACTCTGTGTCCTTGACTTCAAGGGAAGTTGGGATAAGTTCCTACCATTGGTGGAGTTTTCCTACAACAACAGTTATCAAGCAAGTATTGACATGGCTCCATTTGAGGCGTTATATGGAAGAAAGTGTCGTTCTCCAATATGCTGGGATGAGGTGGGTGAAGCAACGTTGTTGGGATCGGAGCTGGTACGTATGACTACGGAGATTCGACAACGTATAAAAACCTCACAAGATCGACAAAAGAGTTATGCTGATCTTCATCGCAAGGACGTGGAATTCGATATTGGAGATCATGTGTTGTTACGTGTTGCTCCATGGAAGGGAGTTACGAGATTTGGAAAGAGAGGAAAGATCAACCCTCGATTCATTGGCCCATTTTTAATCCTCGATCGAGTAGGAACTGTGGCGTATAGACTTGCTTTACCGCCATGTATGTCTCGTGTTCATAACGTTTTTCACATATCTATGTTACGTAAATATGTGAAAGACCCGAACCACATTATTGAATTAGAACCAGACGAGATAGAGGAAGATTTAACGTATGAAGAGTTACCTGTTAAAATCTTGGATAAAAAGGATCATATTCTACGCTCCAAGGTTATACCTCAAGTCAAAGTTTTGTGGAGAAACCATGATGTGGAAGAAATGACCTGGGAGTTAGAATCTGAGATGAAATCAAGATATCTTTACCTCTTCGACATACCAGGTACGCACCCTAATTTCGAGGACGAAATTTCATAAGAAGGGGAGGTTGTAAGACCCCAACTTTTTGAATAAAGATTAAATTTTCTTGAAATATATTATTGAATATTATGGTGTGGATTTGATATAATGTTATAGTTGTGGGTAATATTTACAAATTTTGCAAAGTACGCAAGTTGTTATATAATATTCGATTGGTCGGGGAATATTCATTTTAACAGGGAATATTCTTACAACGGCACAATCAATGGTGGACCCCCACAATAGAATTATTGTCGGATTGAGAAAACGACAAAAATAATTTATGAAAATAACGGCGGAAGTTTTACCGTTAACTATTAAACTACCTCGGTAGTAAAAGTACAGTAATACGCGTGGTTGCATAGTAGCACACGGTATTGATTATTGATGCTTACGTGAGAAGTCACTAAGTTATACTCATATATTGCTACAATAATTACTGCATCATATCTCTTATATTATTGATTCGATTATTGTCACAGTATCATCTGCATAATATGTTATTTTATTAAATCAATAATTGAAACGACAAAGTTATTCATATTATTAAATTATAATATTTACAATGTCTAGAAGTTCTGTCAAGGAGAGGTTTGGTTACCTAATTGTGCGCCAATAGGGAGAAATCCTTATTGGAAAGCCCCCTCTTTCCTGGGAACTTGGTTGATAAATATTGTCAGTTATAATATTAATGATGAATGTTATTAAAATTGAAGTTGTGTTCGGAGTTGAATTTGGAGACGCAGACGTGATATTTGAGTCCGGAACGATGAAATTAATAAAAAATAGTCCATAAACACAAAATTTTCCTAATTCACTATTTGGTCAAAAAGTCAACATTGACTTTTTTTGAAAAATCAAACTTCAAAATTTCAAAATTTATATTTTGATAAAATTGTTTCATTGTGTTGGAATTATTTGTGTTAGTGAAAATCGACAATTATTTCGATAATAATTGATGTCCGGAGGTTATATTGACCAATGAATTATTTAACCTGGGATAAATGAGCAATTGATTGCTATTATTTCATATGATTATAACTATTTGTTCACATGTATATACTATTGTTTCACATTCTTGTTACTATTAGGGAGTTAGTGCAAGATTGATAATACTTGCATGACTAAGTTAAAAATGGAGGTATAGATGGAGGTACTTATCTTGTAATTAGTATTTTACATGTCTAGAACTATTGATTCGCATAATTTAATATTGAATCACATTATTTACTATTAGGGGAGGTGGTGCAAGTTTGATAATACTTCCATGACTAAATTAAAAACAAAGGAAAAGTTGGAGGTATTGTCTCATAATTTTTCGAGCCCCAAGCGTGCAATTATCGAAACTATATTTTTCTATAAATAGAAGCTCATTCTTCCTTCATTTCTCACCAATTCACAAAAGCTTTAGAGCGATTATTATAGAGAAAATTATAGAAAGAAGAAGAAAGTCTGCTACCTCACTATTCCAAAGATCCGCTTTTTTTCTAAGGTACGGAGTATTATTTCTTTCTTATCCATGAAGAGAACTTCGTTCTTCCATTCTTTGTTATTACATTGGAATAACTCAGATACTGTGCCACCCTATACTTGGTGAAATTCTTCTCATTGTTCCATTCTTTATCATTCATTGGAACATCCTGCTCATGCGTTCTACGCACGACACTGGTTCCGCTCTTTATTATTCTATTGGAATATCATATACGTCTCAGGTGTTTTAAGTTGGACTGATTCAGGTCTTTATTATTTTGTTGGAATATCCATACATGCATTTTACATGGGACTGATTCCGCCATTATTATTTTGTTGGAATATCACATACATGCGTTTTACTTGGGACTGATTTCCGTTATTTATTATTCTATTGGAATAACTCGCTTGTGCGGTCTATCGCATGCCTGGTGATTTCTTTTGTTATTCCATTCCTTATTATACTCAGTTGGTTAAAGTTTTGACTTCTATACTCCATGAAATTAGTGGAATATTCTTGATATTTGCGCTTCATCCAGTATCTTTTCATGGAAATATTCTTCTGAGCATTCTTGAATTTTACTCTATAAAGCAGTATCATGTTGACAATTTGGACGTTATTAGTTCCTGGATAAATTAATTTTTGAACTTGTTTTATTGAATTCTTATATCATTGTCATCATCCTCATGTTTATATTTTGTTGAAAGACATATGTGGCCTATAATGCATAGATGGACTTGGTATGATTATGACCAGGGATTATTCGGTGTAATAATGACCGTAATGTTATAAATGATGTGGAAAAAGTCCTCATTGGCCCGTAGTGCATTGATGGACAGTTGTTAGCATGATCATGACCATTATTGAATACACAAAATATTTTTGGCCCGTAGTGCATGGATAATTGTGGTCGTGATACAAAAAAAATATCCTTAGTCAGTAGTGCGGGGTGATTCGATGATGTGGATTATTTATTAAGCTGAGTCCCAACGATAAAAGTGATGAAAAACCTTCTAAATCATAAAAGATAGTAGATTTTATTCTCCACTTGACTCTTTTAATGGATTGCTTGTTCCGCTGCAGTTAAACTTGATGGTTGTTATATGGTATCAGTTTAACACTGTTGAAGGCTAATGATATTATATTCTACATTATCTTAGTCATAATATTTCTTACTGGGCTAGTTGAGCTCACCCTTTTACTTTTATTATTCTCTTCAGGAAATGAGAACGTAGCAGGGACTAGTCGGGGAACGGAGTGACGGACCAGATGATATCATTAGTAGTCCTCACTATTCAGTGAAGTAGTGGAAAATAAATGTAATAATATTGAATTTGAGTTTGTATATTGTCTAGACGACAATATTTGTATTAAAACTCACAGCTTATGTTTTGTCGTACTTTACACGACAATTGTATAATTAAGTTGTATTTGTATTATGTACCATATATTTGACGATTCAGAATAGATGATGTATACCTATTTTAGGGGCATCACACTAGCCAAACATGGCCCTAGGAGGAGTTGGCCAGTTAACCCATTAAGGGATTAACTGACCAAAACGTTGTCAGTTTATCTATACGTATAATTATATATCAGGTTATATCTTATATCATTATTCAAATAAAAAATTAGAGAAATAGAGAGAGGATTTAGAGAGAAAATTGAGAGAAATTGTGAATTGAAGAAGAAATAGAGAAGAATTTCATCATCCTTGAGTCTTATACACAAACTAGCAGGGTAATATCTTCAACCCAAACTTTAATTTATGCTCTTATATTTTCTACCGTGATTGAAGAAATTGATGAGTAGATGATGTTATATATATGTTAGTATATGTTTACAATATGTTTATATCACATATTCATGTGATTAGAGTAATCGATTTCATATAAATATGTCGTAATTAGATTTTTGAAGTTACAAAGTATAAAAGTTGTATATATGGCCCTTACGAACAATTATATGCCATGAATTGTTTGTTTAACTTAAAATTGACAGTAGATTATGATAATACATGTTAAAACGAAGAAAACAAACTTTGAATGGACATATTCGGAGTTATAACGACTCTGTGATGTTAAATTTCATGTTTCTCCTCTAAACTTTCAAAAAAAACACCATGAAAGGTGAAATTATGTGATTTTATTCAAGTAATTGAATGATTTAAGGTGTTAAAAACATGTTAGTAACATTGTATGATGCTTCTATGAAGTCTATACTTCATAGAAATCACAGTACTAGTTTAATTTGTATTTAATTGGAATTAATTATGCTACGAACTGTCAAAATTACGAACTGCAAAAGCTAAACCTGAGTGACCCACTTTTGGTGGCGTTACAGTCATTTACCCCCGCCTCGGCGGAGGGTAGCAGAGAGTTAGACGATTTAGGTTTTTAAATAAAGAATAGGTCCCTTACATGCTAGTTTAACCTAATTTAATGAACATGATATTATGTTGGGCATGTAATAAGATTTCATCTCAAATTGTTAACATACATGTGATGAAATTGCATTGTAACTTGATAAGTTGTATAAGGGCTAAACTTATGTCCATGAGAATATATAATGATGATCAAATTTAAGATGTGAGACATCAGTCTTGTATATGAAATTGTTGATAATGAACAGAACCCAAACTAAGTTGACAAGATGTACAAAAAGGGGGAACTAAACTTGTAAGGTTAATATGAATGGAACTAATGAAAAGTTCAATAGTACTTGAACATAGAAGTTATGAAACTAATCGACATCGTATGCATAATGTAATGTATAGGACGTTGAGGAATTGAGTTGTAACTATATTTGTAGCTCGCGCACGAGGCAAGTTTCTAAACCTTACCTCTTTACATTGAGCAAGTTTCCTTACTTAAAACTTTACTTTTCTGGAATAAGTTTCTTTAAATTCTAAATTCTTCAATTGAGCAAGTTCTAGACTTATATTCTATGTTGAGAAAGTTCTTGTTATTTATTGATCAAGTTCAAGATTTCATATTAAATGTTATCATTCTTTTAAAGCATGATTCATATTATACAATACTTATTCGATTGTATAACTCTTGAGTTTTACTATTCCAAGTTGAATATCATTTATTGCTGAACCTTGTAAGACTAGTGAAACCTTACTGATTCGACTAGTCCATAGTTGATGAATGTTCTAAATTTCAGAACCCTTGTTAAGCTTATCCAACCCAAACTTCCTATGGTGCGGACTCTAATTTTAAACTGAGAGGAACAACCTTGTTATAGGGGATTAATTATGCTTTAGCGTTAAGATATTGTGCACAGTATGGTACTAAGGGTTGATCCCTCTAAGTACGAGAAGAAGAGTACATAGTCTTATGATTGTTAAAGGTTTCAAGTATAAATACATGATAACCTAGGACATAGTTCAAGGTCTTATGACCCTCAGAAGTTCTTTTGATTCTTGTTATTCATTATTGATTCAAAAGCCGAGTTTTCTTATTTCAAAAGTCTTTGATTCACTCGCATGTTATTATATTGTTACATTATTATACTTGTGGGCAATCATGCTCACTCTTGCGTAATAATAACATTGCAGTTAAGAACAAAAGGTCCGACGAGCCCTCTACTAGCAAAGGTAAAGGGCAAGGTTAATAAGCGATGAAGACTTGTTGTTTATTTGATATATTTATGTTTCAGACTTATGTTAAAGTTGTGTAAGACTTATTATTTGTTTATATTTCCGCATTTGAGATTTAAGGTTAGTATGACCTGGTATTGATGTATTTTCATTCAGATGTTGTAACCCCATAAGGGGGGATTTATTTCTATCTATCTATGGTTTTCATTTATTATGAGTAGATGGACATATGATGTTTGTACAGTGAACATCAAATCCCGTGAAAATTGAAGTACCTGGATTTGGGGGTGTCACAACAACACTAACCACTTATAAAATAATTTTAGCAACTCAAACAATTTTAACAACTAATTTAAGAACTCAAATTCCATATTCATGCTAGTTTTTTCATATTTTGATACACTTAGAGAAATCAAACACAACGAATTTATTTTATAACCATTTTGATACATTCAAGTTGCGTTGTTTTTGTATCTCAGAGTATTACAACAATCAATCATCAATTTACAATTTTAAGCATGGATTCATAACCAATTTTGACTCTAAAATATACCATAACATACATAATAACCAAAGGTCAGATTCTTCTTCTCTTTTACTCATATACACGAATTTAATTATTTAAAAACTCCTTATAGATGATATATAACAGATTATATACACCCATAAACACATATAACCAATTTCTCAACAAATCACCTATTAAAATCCATTTTACAGTGAATAATTTTAATAAAATATAAACTAAGAAACTTAAAATTGATTTGCTTACTTCTTATAATTTTCCTTAGACTAATTAGATGAAGAACTTGTTCAGCCTTCTTCTTACTTCTCCTTAATTCTCAGACCTTCTTCTCCAATTCACTGAGAATTCTCACTCTCTCAATTTCTCTCCACTGCTCTTTCGTAAATTAGCGTAACATAAACTGAAACTAAAAGTCTCAACTATTTAGGAAAACAACGGCCTAGGCCATGTTTGATTAAACCCAATTAGACTCCTCATTTATTTTCATAATCCTTTATTATATGGTACCCCATATGTCATACTTAATCTTTAATTAGGCGAGACAAATATTATTACTTGCTAAATATTTATTTTCCACTTATTTACCCACCAAACCAATTTTCATATTTTAAATTGGTTAGGTTTATAAAGAAAGTAAACTGAACTTCATCAACATAATTATAATTTTTTATTTATCCAATTTTTAGCCATCTAATTTAATTATTTAATTAAACTAGAATATTTTCATCACATTAGCGTAACAAAGTACACACCAAAATATAAATCAACTCAAATACAATTAATCAACAAAATCATACTAAAATAAATTATTCCATAAATAATTTTTATCAAATATTTATTTAATTTAATAAATATTCCAACTAAAATATTTACTTTATTCGATAAATATTTTTAACTGTTTACAAAATTTATAGTCGTTACAACGGTTATTAAATGGGTTGTTATGATTACAAACGTTAGTGTTCTGGATGAGCCCCGACTTTATGTGTTGGGCAAGTTTCCAAGGAGGTTGGGTTTCGTATTCACATTCATAATTAATTATTGGCTTTATTTAGAGAATTCTTCCATTAAATGTCTCATTTAACAGAAGGTTGGGGGCAATGTTGGGGCGTGATTATTAGGGCCCAAATTATATGGTGGGACAAAGTCCACGTAGAGGTATTTTAGCCTACGTAGGAATTTGATTTGACAGTTGAGTATTTTAAGGAATCAAATATCCATGCCAGGATATAATCCAACTTGCTTTCTTTAAGGAGATTCAGTTAAATGCCATTAAGGAATCATACATAATGAGGAATTCTATTTCTATACAAAAAAAAAGCTTGGAGGAGGTGGTGTGATCATCATAAATACAAGGATATACCATGATTGTCAGGTACATAACATTATTTTAAGCACTATAGGATAAAGCATCCATTATTAAAACCTTATTCAGCCTGTACTTATTCTCACACAGAAGCTATCCCCCGACGGCACAAGCCGTTAAGCTTCATGTGTGACTTCGTTTCTGTGTAGGATTGGACGTGCTATTGGTGATTGAGGCTCGTGGACGAATCTTAGCGTTAACATTGGGTATGTATAATATGATGGTACATTGAACAAAAACAAAAAAACTTAGTTAGAAAGTAGGATTCACTGCGAAAACATCAAAATATACTGTGAAAATATCACTTCCTTAGTTTTAACGAACATACACCTAGGAACCTTCCTAATCCTGCAAACAGTAAACAAAGAACCTAAATAAGAAATAGCACCAACTATTAATGGTAAAATAGGAGACGTAATTAAAGAATACTTCTTCAACAATTTCACGAAATGTAATGAATTTGTACTGCATTCAACTTTATCCCATCTATTATGAAGTGCTCATAGAAGCAAGGGAGAATCCAGCCCCTTGGTTTAGTGAGGTCAAATTTTTGAAGAAAAAAATTTCTATAAAAAATAAAAATATAATATAATAAACTACAAAAATAAATAATGCTCATATATTGTTTACAATAACATTTTTTGAGACTCCATAAATTGAAATTGTTACATGATATTCGCATTTTCAATAGCTACAAAAATATCATGTTCAATAATGTAAGTTACTAAAGAATCATTCATTCATTTATATTTGATTTTTTTATGAGTCGACGTTGTTGCAAAAATATCATGATAGCCTCATTTTAAACAATTACAAAAATTCGCAAATAATTACTAAATTTGTGAAATTATAAAAAAGAAAAATGACAATATGCTTTAAAGAATTTTCCTTTGATGGGTTAATGTTGTGGCTAGATGACAGAAAAAGAAATAATAAAGTGCGTACAAATTTGAAGCATTCATTGATTTTTTAGGTAAACACTTTATATAGAGAATTGGGAGAGGATGCCAAATTTACCCCTAAAAATTCAATGGGGTCAATTAACCCCTTTGCCTTAAGGTAGATCCAATACTGTTTACACGTATTCTTGAATTATATGACAGGAAGGCGATTGTAGGAAATGATTTCAAAAAAAAATTAATAATTTTTACTTTTAAAAATTATTATTCCAAGATCTTTCTCATAATTTAGCATAATCAAAAATTAAATAGATTATATTACATACCTCGTGCTTGGTTGTAACACAATGGAGAATTTTGGTATTCTGATGAAGACTTTTTCTTCCTCCTGATCTTCCTCCCTATGACCCTTATTTTGATATTAAGTACTTTTCTGAGTGTGGGCTCAAAATACTGCAAACTGATATAATATATAGAGTCCTCAACTCCCTGATATTTATCAAGATAATTTGAAAACTTTTCTGATATATTTTATGTGACGCCCCCAAAATTAGGTATACGTCACCCATCTTGGGTCGCCACTTACATGGTACATAAATTCAAATACAACTTACTAATATAACTGCTGTGGTACAATAATCTGACAAAAGCGTGAGTTTGAATACAAATATTGTCTACTAGATATTATACAAACTCAAAAGTAGTCCTCATTACAACTATTATCACACTATTTCACGAATAGTGAGGACTACTAATGCTATCCTCTCGGACCATTACTTACGTTCCCGACTAAATCGGCTATGTTCTCATTTCACGAAGAGAACGGTGAAAGAAAAGGTGAGCTCAACTAGCCCAAGAAGAAATATTATGACTAAGATAATGCGGAATAAATTATCATTAGCCTTCAACAAAGTTGTTAAACCGATAAAATACAATAGACAACCAAATTAATCTGCGGTGAATAAGCAATCCATTAAAAGAGTCAAGTAGAGAATAAAGTCTACTATCTTTTAGGTTTTAAAAGGTTTTCATCAATTTTTATCATTGAGACTCGACTTAATAAATAAACCACCACATCTAATCATCCTGCATCACTTGGTCAAGGATTTTCATCAAATTATCAATGGTCATGACTATACCGAATCACCTCGGTCATAATCATACCAAAACTATCCATCATTTTGCATTACAGGCCATTTGAGGACTTTTGTCACATCATTTATATCAAGTCATGATTATCTAGAATGATCCTCGGTCATAATCATACTAAGTTCATCTATGCACGTAAGCCAAAGATAACATAATATAACATGAGGATGATGACAATGACATAATAATTCAATAAAAACAAGTTCAAGAATTATTTAATCCATGAATTATTAACGTCCAAATTGTCAACATGATCTTTGTTTAGTGAGTAAAATTCAAGAATGATCGGAAGAATATTTCCATGAAAAGATCTTTGGATGAAACGCAAAATATCAAGGATATTCTACTAATTTCATGGAGTATAGAAGTCAAAGTTTTAACCAACCGGGTATAATAAAGAATGGAATAACAAAAGAAATCACCATGCATGCGGTGCCAGCATGACGAAAAGTTATTCAACAGAATAATAATAACGGAACCGGTCGGTGAAATTCACAATCGATGGATGTTCCAATGAATAATAAAGATGGAACCAGATCCCAGATATAAAACGCATGTATAGGATATTCCAATGTAATGATAAAGACGGAACCAGGTCGATGTAAAACACATGCATGGGATGTTCTAATGTAATAATAAAAAGCGAAACCTGTGTCCTGTGTAAAACACACGCACGGGATGTTCCAATGAAATAATAGAAAGAATGTCACCTAGTATAGGGGATTCCATGATATCTGAGTTATTCCAATGAAATAAATAAGAATGGAATAACATAAGGATTTCACCAAGTATAGGGTATCCGCCATATCACGAGGTTATGTATAGGGTATACCACTTTTACAAAAGTTATTCCAATGTAATAATAGTGAATGGAATAATGAAGTTCTCTTCAAGAAGAAAGAATAATAACACCCTCTACCGTATAAGAACCTAATATAGAAGTAGTGAAGTAGCGAATACTCTTCTTCTTTCTATAATTTTCTCTCTATAGCTTCTCTCTATAATTTCTCTCTCTAGAGTTTCAATGAATTAATTAAAGAAAATAATGAAGGAATGAGCTTATTTATAGAAAAATGGAATGCATAAGAATTAATCCATGAACGGTCCAGATTGATTTACTTTTAATCGACGGTCCATATTTAAAGAAAATCTTTTAAATAAAATATAATATATTCTATTTATATAAAAATATTTTACTATGAAAACACTATGCAAAACACTATGCAAAATACTATATGCAACACTATGCATAATAATATATAATATAATATATTTATTTATAGAATAACTTTAATAAAGTATTCTATTTTATATAAAAGATGTTTACATTTTATTACGTTAATAATACGAATAAAACAAAACGTCATTATCGCTTATAATAATTCATATTATTAATCGAATGATAATGGAATCAAACCGAGTGACTTCTCACATAAGCATCGATAATCAATACCGGTAATCTTACTATGCAACCACACGTATTCGTACTTTTTACTACCGAAAGTAGTTCAACAAGAATAACCACGGTAAAACTTCCGCCGTTATTTCAATAAAATATTTTTGTCGTTTTCTCGATCCGACAATAATTTACATTGTAGGGTCCACCAATGATTGAGCTGTTTTACTGAATATTCCCCGCTAAACCGAATATTCCCAGGCAATCGAATATAATATAACCACTTGCATACTTTGCAAAATTTATAAATACTACCCACAACTATAATATTATCTTAAATTCACACCATAATATTAAAAATTATTTCGACAAAATTTAAATCTTTATTGATAAAATCTGGGGTCTCACAATCTCCCTCCTTATGGAATTTAAGCCCTCGAAATTAGGGTGCGTGACTGGTATGATAAAGAGATGAGGATACCTTGAATACCTTTATCGTTTAAAAATATTAAATTCATCTTTGAAATCTGCGCGAAAGCTATTCATTAACAATTCATCTTTGCACTACAAAAGCAAAGATATACACAATCAAAACCAATAATCTTTGACGCAGCTAATAGTATCACGACCACAATTATCCATGCACCAACGGCGAGGATATTCGTGTTTTTCAATCTGATCATGATTATACCGAATAATCCTTGGTCATAATCATACCAAGTCTATCAATACACTACTGACGAAAGATGACTTTTACCACATCCATGAATTAATATTTCATTCTTTGAGACTCATTTCGATAATTAATTCATATCATCGAATCATCCACTCGCACTACGTGCCAAGGATATTCATTAGTATCACGACCACAAATTATCCATGCACTACTGACCAAAGATAATTGTGTATTCATTAATATCACGACCACAAATTATCCAAGCACTACTACCAAAGATAATTGTGTATTCATTAAGTATCACGACCACAAATTATCCATGCACTACTGACCAAAGATAATCGTGTATTCATTAAGATCACGACCACAAATTATCCATGCACTACGGCCAAAGATAATTGTGTATTCATTAGTATCACGACCACAAATTATCCATGCACTACTGACCAAAGATAATTGTGTATTCATTAAGATCACGACCACAAATTATCCATGCACTACTACCAAAGATAATTGTGTATTCATTAATATCACGACCACAAATTATCCATGCACTACTACCAAAGATAATTGTGTATTCATTTACTGATTATGATTATACCGAACAATCCTCAGTCATAATCATACCAAGTCCATCTACAGCCACGAGATGACTTTCAACATAATATAAGCATGAGGATAATGATATAAAGAATCAATCAAATGAGATAAAGGATAAATATTAAACATTTATAATATAATTTATCCGATTTAAGAATATCCCCATGTTATCAATCACTTAATAATCTCATAATCTAATATCATTAATATTACAACAATATTTTAATCACTTCTTAAATTTATAAACAATTTATCTTAATTGTTTACGCTTTTACCATATAATGCATTTAATCATTCAAAAATGCCATACTCATAAAATATCATCACCAATTATCAAATCCTCATCAAAAAATATGCATATATTCTATATAGGATCCTCTAGCCATAAAATATTATTTTCAACTTTGTTACTTCACATAACATATTTAACTCATATGTTTGTAACTAAACTATTTTCATAAAAAATACCAAATCAGTCCCAAAAATATTTCTTTTCTGGGATTTAGCATAATATAGTCCCATGATGAAAATATATTTTTCTCGGAATTTTTAAAATTCATTTACTATTTTTCAAAAATCAATTCCTAATTAATTCCTTAAGAAATTAGCTACCTCAAGTTTAACTCCAAAAATTCCCAAATCTTGACAGGACCTTACCCATGTTAACGTGAGCTTCTAGTTTAAATTTCATGGTCATCGAGTTATAGAACTCCAGGTTATAGCGTTTTAAATCGGAAAAACCTAAATATTGAAATAGTCATAACTTGCTCATTTTAAGTCAGAATGAGCTCATTTTTGGACAGGAGGTACTTTATACCATATACCTTCATGTCCCAAAAGGTCAGAATTTTTCTCATAATTTAAGTGGCCGAAACAGTCCCTTAAAGTTTCTGGGCAGTAGCATTTTCAAAATTTACAGCTTTGGCTTCCTTTGCTAAAATCAGTCCACACAAAAATCTACAATACCTTTTCCAGTAATTCCACTTGGATTAGTTAGGTAACTCATAGATCTAACTCTAGGACTTGACCACATTCAAAAATTCAAAATATAATAGGAGATATGGTCAATTGAATTTCATGTTACGTTTTTCACCAAAATCTGATTTTCAACTCTTTGTGATTTCTAAGAAACTTTCATGTTTTCACATACCAACCAACATAACTCATCATAAAACTTACTAATACTTCATATACCCATGATTTTCATTATTCCAATGCTTTTATTATGACTTTCATCATAAACCACGTAATTGCTCATTTAGTTGAAGAAATATTTGAGGGTTTAAGAAATGGGTTTTTGTACTGGGGTCAATACAAAATTCGATTTCACGCTCTAGGGTAGGCTAGGAAATCTTCAAGAATATGTCAAGAAATTTATTAATGATCGAAATATCATTCAAAACTGCTACTCTTATCCAAGACTTGGATAGTACGTTACATTGATACCAACTGTGACTTTCATCCCAACTTTGGATAGCACGTCACAATGACACCTTACATAAATGTATAGTCAAAAACTGTTTTAGAAATTAGAATCTTTGGGAAGTGCTCAAGGAAACCTTCGTACATGGGAGGCCATGCTTTTAGGTTATAATAGATATCATATGGCCACAGAATTATCCTTGGTTTACCTAATAGACCCCAAAGAAAAATGAGAAGATTACTATCATATTCTTCCCAATGGTGAGTCTTCTCTTGATTTATCACTATCTCCACTGTCTCAAATTGAGAATTATACTTCAAACAAACACCAAGATCATATAGGTAGTGCTCGTAAATATACTCAGAAAGTGGATGAGCACAACCCTGTCTTATGATGACACGAGGTTGTATGTCATTAGACATCTTGTATGATAGTGGCAAAACACTCTTTTCAACGTTGGGTTACTTTCACCCTAGTTGATTCACCAAATATAACTACTAAATGATGACCACCGCTCTATTCCACTGTTACCCCGCTCCGACCTAGCTACACTCTTATTACACCGAAAGGAATTGTGAAGCAAAAGGGTTAACTAATATATCAAATATTATCCCTATACTCGACCATCACCAATTAAATAACAAATAATCTTAGGTAGGTCATACTAGCGAAGGAATTCCCCGTCTCTCCCTCCTAGTTCTTATCTCAGCATCTTAGCAGGATCATATCCTAAGCTCGATACCAAGCTGTAACTCCGGACACCAACTTGTGTCGAAGACTCACATTGGTACTTATCGACTTGCCACCCGAAGAGAGCGTCCCCTACGGAGAGTCCGCGGCCGGTGCATTCCCCATCAACAGAAGTCACCAATGAGAGGCTCGGGGCTCTTCACACTTATGGCTCGATACCAACCGTGGCGCCCCAAAATTAGGTATACGTCACCCATCTTGGGTCGCCACTTACATGGTACATAAATTCAAATACAACTTACTAATATAAGCTATAGTGTATGCAATCTGACATAAACTGTGAGTTTGAATACAAATATTGTCTACTAGATATTATACAAACTCAAAAGTAGTCCTCATTACAACTATTATCACACTATTTCACGAAATAGTGAGGACTACTAATGCTATCCTCTCGGACCATTACTTACGTTCCCAGACTCGTCCCGGCTATGTTCTCATTTCACTGAAGAGAACAAAGTGAAAGAAAGGGTGAGCTCAACTAGCCCAAGATGAAATATTATGACTAAGATAATGCGGAATAAATTATCATTAGCCTTCAACAATGTTAAACCGATAAAATACAATAGACAACCGGTTTAAGCTGCGGTGGAATAAGCAATCCATTAAAAGAGTCAAGTAGAGAATAAAGTCTACTATCTTTTAGGTTTTAAAAGGTTTTCATCAATTTTATCGTTTGAGACTCGACAATAAATAAACCACCACATCTAATCATCCACGCACCACGCGGTCAAGGATTTTCATCAAATTATCAATGGTCATGACTATCTTACCGAATCACCCCTCGGTCATAATCATACCAAAACTATCCATCATTTGCATTACGTGCCACTCGAGGACTTTTGTCACATCATTTATATCAAGTCATGATTATACCGAATGATCCCTGGTCATAATCATACTAAGTTCATCTATGCACGTAAGCCAAAGATAACATAATATAACATGAGGATGATGACAATGACATAATAATTCAATAAAAACAAGTTCAAGAATTATTTAATCCATGAATTATTAACGTCCAAATTGTCAACATGATCTTGTTTTAAGTGAGTAAAATTCAAGAATGATCAGAAGAATATTTCCATGAAAAGATACTGGATGAAACGCAAATATCAAGGATATTCTACTAATTTCATGGAGTATAGAAGTCAAAGTTTTAACCAACTGGGTATAATAAAGAATGGAATAACAAAAGAAATCACCATGCATGCGGTGCCAGCATAGACAAAAGTTATTCCAATGAGAATAATAATAACGGAACCGGTCGGTGAAATTCACCAAGCAGGATGTTCCAACGAGAATAATAAAGATGGAACCGTCCGTGTGTAAAAGCGCATTGAATAGGATATTCCAACGTAATGATAAAAGACGGAACCGGTCCAATGTAAAACACATGCACGGGATGTTCCAACAGAATAATAAAATCTTAAACCAGTCCGGTGTAAAACACATGCAGCGAGGATGTTCCAGCGAGAATAATAGAAGAATGTCACCAAGTATAGGGGATTCGCGTATCTGAGTTATTCAACAGAATAAATAAGAATGGAATAACATAAGGATTTCACCAAGTATAGGGTATGCCGCATATCAAAAGTTATGTATAGGGTATACCACTTTTACAAAAGTTATTCAATGAGAATAATAGTGAATGGAATAACGAAGTTCTCTTCAAGAAGAAAGAATAACACCCTTCACCAGTATAAGGCCTGAATATAGAAGTAGTGAAGTAGCGAGAATACTCTTCTTCTTTCTATAATTTTCTCTCTATAGCTTCTCTCTCTAATTTCTCTCTCTAGAGTTTCAATGAATTAAGTAAGAAAATAATGAAGGAATGAGCTTCTATTTATAGAAAAATGGAATGCATAAGAACTAATCCATGAGCGGTCCAGATTGATTTACTTTAATCGACGGTCCATATTTAAAGAAAAATCTTTTAAATAAAATATAATATATTCTATTTATATAAAATATTTTACTATGCAAACACTATGCAATACTATGCAAAACACTATTATCAAAAATACTACGCAACACTACGCTATAATAATAAAATATAATATATTCTATTTATAGAATAACTTTAATAAAGTATTCTATTTTATATAAAAGATGTTTACATTTTATTACGTTAATAATACTGAATAAAACAAAACGTCATTATCGCTATAATAATTCATATTATTAATCGACAATAATGGAATCAAACCGAGTGACTTCTCACATAAGCATCAATAATCAATACTGGTGTACTATGCTTATGCACACCACATCGTATTCTTGTACTTTTTACTACTGAAAGTAGTTCAACAAAGAACCACTAGTAAAACTTCCGCCGTTATTTCAATAAAATATTTTTGTCGTTTTCTCAATCCGATAATAATTACATTAGGGGTCCACCAATGATTAAGCGGTTGTATGCGAATATTCCTCGCTAAACCGAATATTCCCAGGCCAATCGAATATAATATAACCACTTGCATACTTTGCAAAATTTATAAATACTACCCACAACTATAATATTATCTTAAATTCACACCATAATATTAAAATTATTTCGACAAAATTTAAATCTTTATTGATAAAATCTGGGTCTCACATTTTATCCTCGCTTTTTGTTATATCTTAATAAGGGCTAGAGTGGGGATCAAGTAGGATTCTACAATTCTAGCTCCAATAAAATACTAATTTCGATTAACTCTTTAATCAATTAGAATTATATTAATTATAAATAATTCCACTAAATAGTTATAATTGCACTCTAGAATTAATAGAATTAAAATTAATTAATTAAATCCTTATACTATTAGTATTTTGCAAAAAATACTCCTCTACAATAATATCCATAAACGCGTGTAGGAATAAAACTGTTAACCCACTATGTTTACTGCTTATATCCTTGACTACATAATTTATAAACTTTTGATCACACATTAATTTAATAAATTAAATTAATACTTTAGTAATTTGAATTACTAAAATACTTGGCCAAGATTCTCGGTGATCAACCAACAAATTATATCAAGGGATATTATAATTTAATTGTAGAATTCCATCTTGAAAAATATATGTTCCTAATTTCATAACATATATCACCCAACATATTGAGGTATTGATTGTATTTAAAATCTCACTCTTTAATATATTAAAGTGACATACATTATAAAATTAAGTTCATTATTCTCTCGAGATTAAGAGTAATTGCACATTAATAGTAATTGAAAAATTATTTATAACAATGATGATTTAACAAATAATTTTTTATGACGATCCGATTCTATGTATTTCATTAATACACCAATACACTATATTAAAATCTCCACTTTACATGACTAAGACAAATCATCCAATCAGACACAATCTACTAAAATGGTTTGTCCATTTCCATCTAAGATTGATAACAATATATTTCTTTAATTATACATAACATATAATTTATGTCTTACGTATATACACTACTTCATATACATAAATTATAAAATGTATAATTATGGACAAAAATTATGACACATTTAATTATGCAAAATGAAATTAAATATTATTATTAAAATAATAAAATAAATATCAACATTGGGTTTTTCTAGGCTTAAAACCTTACAATCTCCACTAGCCCTAAAGCCAATCTACCATATGTCTAATACCCATTCCCTCAAGATGAGAATCAAAAACTTTAGAAGACAAGGTCTTCGTTAAAGGATCGGCCAAATTTTGTGCAGAAGCTATCTTTGAAACTATCACATCTCCTCGTTGAACTATATCTCGGATGAGGTGATATTTTCTTTCAATGTGTTTGCCTTTCTTGTGGTTTCTAGGCTCTTTTGATTGTCCAATCGCCCCATTATTGTCACAAAACAAGACAATAGGAGATGATACTGAAGGTACCATTCCTATTTCTAACAAGAACTTTTTGAGCCATACAGCCTCTTTTGCAACTTCGGAAGCAGCAACATATTCAGCTTCCATGGTGGAGTCAGCTATGCAAGACTGCTTAACACTCCTCCAACTGACAGCTCCACCTCTAAGAGTAAACACATAACCAGATGTTGACTTTCTAGAATCTCTATAAGACTGAAAATCTGAATCTGTATATCCTATCGGAACAAGATCATCACTAGAATAAACAAGCATATAATCTCTTGTTCTCCGTAGATACTTAAGTATATGCTTTACTGCTATCCAATGTTCAAGTCCATGGTTAGATCGATATCTCATGACCAGCCCTCTTTATAAAACAAATATCCGGTCTAGTACACAACATTATATATATAAGACTTCCCACCGCCAAGCATAAGGGATTGTCTTCATGCGCTCTTGTTCTTGAGGTGTCTTAGGACCTCGCTCCTAGTAAGAGGAATTCCAAGTCCGATAGGAAGTAGTCCTTTCTTGGAATTCTGCATGTTAAACCTAGCCAAAATTATATCTATGTATGCGACTTGGGATAGGCTAACATTATATTCTTGCAATCACGCCAAAGCTTGATCCCTAGAATGTAATTAGCCTCCTAGGTCCTTCATCTCAAAATTACTAGACAACCAAATTTTAACACTAGATAATACTCCCACATCATTACCAATAAGCAATATATCATCCACATAAAGAACTAAGAATACCACCACCCCATCTTTATTCTTCTTGTACACAAGATTCTTCCGGATTTTGTTCAAAACTATAAGATTTGATCGCTTGATCAAACCTTATATTCCAAAACCTTGATGCTTGCTTAAGTCCATAAATGGACTTTTGCAACTTGCATACCATATTTTCTTGGCCTTTAACTATAAAACCATCAGGCTGCTTCATATAGATTTCTTCATCAAGATATCTATTAAGAAAAGCAGTCTTGACATCTATTTGTCGTATCTCGTAATCGAGATGAGCTGCAATGGATAAGAGTATTCTGATAGATTTAAGCATAGCTACTGGTGAAAAGGTTTTCTCATAATCGATACCTTCTTTTTGAGTAAAACCTTTTGCTTCCAACCGTGCTTTAAAGGTTTCTACCTTTACATCTACCCCTCTTTTTCTTTTGTAGACCCACTTGCACCCTATAGGTTTTACCCCATTAGGTGCTTCTACAAGTTCCCATACTTTATTTGAGTACATGGAATCCATTTCTTGTTTCATAGCTATGTGCCAGTTGGATACATCTACATCATTAATAGCTTCATTGAAGTTAGAGGGATCTGACTCTACTTCTTCTGGAATAACATCATAAGTTTCTCCAAGAAGTGAAAGTCTCTCAGGAGGCCTGATACTCCTCCCACTACGACGAAGCTCCGGTGTATTAGAAGAATTAGGTTCATTAATTTGTGGCAATTCATCCAAGTCTTGTGGTGGATTAATTGATTGAGTAATTGATGTACTTGACATTTCTTCTAAGACAATTTTACTACTCGACTTGTGATCCGTTATGTAGTCATTTTCTAGAAAAACTGCATTTGCGCTAACAAATACATTTTGATCTAAAGGACTATAAAATAGACCGCCTCTAGTTCCTTTTGGATATCCTACAAATAAACATACTTCTGTTCTTGTACCTAATTTATCTAAATCTGTCTTTCCTTTTCGTGCACATATGTGGTGTGTGCCCCATATATGAATATGGTGCAATCTCGGCTTTTACCACTCCACAATTCTCTAGGAGTTAAAGGAACAGATTTTGATGGTACAAGATTCAATAAGTACATTGCCGTTTCTAGTGCATAACCCCAAAAGGAAATAGGAAGAGTAGAAAAACTCATCACAGACCTTACCATATCCAAAAGAGTCATGTTTCTTCTTTACCACACACCATTTTGTCAGGGTGTACCCAAGGCTTGATCAATTCAGATATAATTCCTATATTAGATAAGTAATCTTTGAATTCCCCAAGAAGGTATTCACCTCCTCGATCCGATCGAAGGGCCTTTATGTGTTTACCTAATTGCCTTTCTACTTCTGCCTGAAATTCTTTGAATTTTTCAAAAGCTTCAGACTTTCGATGCATGAGGTACACATAACCAAATCTTGAGTAATCATCAGTAAAGGTGATGAAATACTCAAACCCTCCTCGTGTTTCGGATATTCATAGGACCACATACATACAGATGAATTAATTCTAACTTATCACTAGCTCTACATTTCTTTGCCTTGAAAGGTCCTTTGGTCATTTTCCCTATATCGGGATTCGCAAAGCGGAAGATTTTCAACTTCTAAGGAACTTAGTGGACCATCTTTAACCAGTCTTTGGATCCTATTTAGATTAATATGACCTAATCGTAGATGCCGGAGATAAGTTTGATTAATGAAGAAACTTTTCTTTTAATGGTATATGTTGACTTACATTGGTTTGCATTAATGAATAATAATTTGGAGTAAGAATATATAAATTATCTACCAATGAGCCGTAACAAATGAAATTTCCATTCTTGTGAATAACAATCTTAGAATCAAAATTAACTGAATATCCATGATTAAACAAGCAAGAAACTGAAATTAAATTTCTACGAATGTCTGGAACATAAAGACAATCTACTAATTCTAAAGTCCTATCATTATTAAAATTGAGATGCACAACTCCCAATGCAATAGTTTGCTTTTTTTTGCGCACAACCAAGGTGTAGATAAATCTAGCCTTCATTCAACTTTTCGGTTTCTGAAACCCCACGAAAGAATTGCGAGACATGATTAGTAGTTCTCTAATCTACACACCGGATTGATGAGAATCGACCCACAAAACATGTTTCATGAACGAAAGATTGATATTTACCTATCTTGCCAAATCGATCAATGTGACAATCAATCATACCTTGATTTTTGATCTTGGCTGGGTAAGTAGAACAATTCCTTTTCCAAAGGACCTTTCTCCCCACAAAGAAAACATTTCCCTTTAGGTTTGCTTTTCCTTTTCTTCCCAACCCTCCGGATGGAGGAATGTTTCCATTTGCGCTTTTCTTCTATTCTTTTTCCGCTTCTTGCCTTAGGCTTTCCTTTAAAAGTACCAGCTTCTGCAATATGAATGTTTCCTCTTACACGAAGAATACCCTCTGCTTGCTTGAAGTTCCTTCATCGCCTCGAGTAAGGTTAAAGACATTTTGTTCATAGTGTAATTAAGTTTGAACGATTGAAGGAATTAGGCAAGGTCTCCAACAACATGTCAACCTGGGTTTCCCCATCAACTATTGCTCCTGTGATTTCCGATTCGTTTTAAGTAAGATATAATTTTTAAACAATGATCTCGAATCGAAGATCCCTCGGACATCTTGGAATTCATAAGTGTTTTCATCACGATCACATTATGCGGCCTGACTACGAGTCGTCAAGAAACATTTCATGAAAGGCTATCCAAGATTTCCTTAGCAGATGGTAGTAGATCGATATTGGTGTTGCAATATATTTGACAAAGATGCTAATATATATACAACGAGCCATATCATCCGCCTTTTGCCACCTCTTATGGCTATTCTTTTGTGGAACAAGAGCATTT